>VZTJ01001560.1:1559781-1629450 GCA_013397795.1 Orthonyx spaldingii | reverse complement strand
CGGGTTGGAGAAGGGAGAACCTGTTGGAAGCGGCTCGCGATGAGGAGTCGGCTGCCGCTCGTGGTGTTTGACAGGGGTGGCGGTGCCTGCTGCTGTTGTTGTGGCCGCCTGTCCTCCCCTTTAGCTGCCCCCGCGGTCGTGACTTGGAGGTAGAAATCATTAAATGCGGCTTTGGTAAAGTGCTTTGCTTACCGATCCGAACAAAAATATTGTCGAGAAAAATAATGGAGGTAACGTTTTAGTAGCGCTGACAAGAGAACTTTTGGGAACAGCGAAGCTGAGCTGGTGTAAGGCTTTGAGTCGTACACTGGGTAATGTATCATGGACAGTTTTGTAGCTGTGCAATATATGGAGCTGTCCAAAGTTTCGGTGAAAATTTAAAGCAAATACTGTTTACGCAGGCATTGCTATAAGTGTTTGTTTGTCACAGTCCTTCTGGCTGGCTGTCAAACTGTGATTCACTGGTTTCACACTGTGATGCTGCATGTCCTGTGTAAATTCTATGCAAGATTTATATGGAGTAGATTTAAGAGTAAGTAGAAGAAGAGGTATTCGAATTTTTTATTCTAAGATTTCTGAAAGTAGCTGTAGAGCCTGGCAGATAGATGTGGAAGAGTGCAGGAACGAGGAGGGAAAAAATGCAAAACTTCGGTTTAAGATAAAAGGGCCTTTTGGATTTTTAATTCGAAAGAGCTCATAGAAAGCTCTAAAGATGGCAATAACACAGTTCTTACACACATTAAACTTATTTCTTCTCGAATCGTGGCAAATGAGATGCTTTTCTTTTGTAGTTAGAGTCCAGGATGAGTTATGCAGAAAAACCTGATGAAATCACGAAAGATGAGTGGATGGAAAAGCTCAATAACTTACATATCCAGAGAGCAGACATGAACCGCCTTATCATGAACTACCTTGTCACAGGTAAAAACGGCTGGAAATGCCTGGAGGCTCTTCGTGTGTGTCACATACTTTATCAGGCAGTTTGGGGTAGAATATGGAACTGGATGGAGTGGAATTAAGGGCTGTGAGGACTTTGTGATTGCTGTTGGCTTCTCTTAGTAAAGCCCAACAGCTCTGGTGTTCTCTTAGCTGCAAACTGACAAAGAATCAGAGACTGAGCAGTTCTCATGGAATACAAATGACATTTATGAACCTGAACTCCTGCTAAAAGAGAGAGAAAACAAAGTGTTTTCTGCAATGCTGTAAACATGACCTGCTTCTCTGTGATGTCCTTTTTTGTGCCATTGAAACAGCTCAAGATAAGTTGCTGTTGTTAAATAACAGTCTGAAAGCTGCAAGAACAACTATCAGAAGCAAGTCTTTAACTGGGCAGAAAGATAAACTCTGAAAGGGCACTGTTGGCAAAATAATTTGAGAGCAGGGTATTAACCCCTTCAGCACATGGCCTGACTTTATACTTGGAACAACCCAAACCCCTGGGGAGTTGTTGCCAGCAATTAGGTGCATGCCATCCCAGGAAGCTGTGCTAGGGCGGAGGCGTTTTATCCATCTACACCCCTGTTTACACTGAGTGTGGGAGAAGCCTCTGGGTTGAAGGAAGAGCACCTTAGTGGGTGGCATAAATCAGTTTTGTGTCTATGAAAGCAAGACCTGGGATTTAAAAGAGCTGTTATAAACTTAGGTACTGTAGAAGAAAGCAAAATTGTTTCTTCTTGTCTGTGTTCTTCTCCGAAAAGCTGCTGGATCTGTGTAAACAGATCTGGGGGCTGGAGGGTGAAGCAAAACCACCCAAGTTTTGAAAATATGACTTTAACAATCCTGTTTTGAAATAAGCACAGTGCTTTATGTAAGTATAAAACAGCCTTACAAGTTAAGAGGTATTGGACTACAAGTTGCATCCCTGGAGAATGAGGGTACATGAGTTTAGAATGAATTAAGCATTTACTCTTAGATGGCTGTTGGATAAATGACTTCTTAAATAGAAAAGAATTTTTCACAATTTCGGGTTAATCTTTAAACCCCCAAACTGCACAAGCAACACTCAAATATTTTCATTTAAGCTGATGAGTTTTCTTCTAAAGTGTTTCATATAATAAATCCTATGGGTAAAATGTTTCTATTTCAGAGGGCTTTAAAGAAGCAGCAGAGAAATTTCGAATGGAGTCTGGAATTGAACCCAGTGTGGATTTAGAGACTCTGGATGAAAGAATAAAAATCCGTGAGATGATCTTGAAAGGACAGATCCAGGAAGCCATTTCATTGATAAACAGCCTCCATCCAGAGCTGCTGGATACCAACAGATATCTCTACTTTCATTTGCAGGTGAGGACAGGTGGCAGACTTTTATCTTTGTCTTAGAGTTTGCTGAGAGAGTGGGAAGAAATTAAGATTATGTTGGGAGGTTTGTGACTGGACATGGATGCAATTGTGGGTGTTCTTGGCATTTTTTTGTAGCAGTGGGAAACTTTGTGGCATGGTGCAGGAGCCACCATATACAGTTATTAACATGAAAACTTGTAACAGCAGCAGTGGTCTGTGAGTTACCAGCTTCCAGTCCCTGTTAGTCTGAATTCCTTCAGTAACCCATCTTCTCAAACCCTGTTACTCAAAAGCACCAAGTTCCCTTTTTCAGTAGATTTTGCAGCCAATTTGCTGCTCCTTGTCTCACACATTGAGAAGAATTGACCTCAAACTGTCAAATTACAGATTAGTGTTTGTCTCAAATTACACACCAGTGTCTGAACCTTCCAGGCTTGAAATAGTGGAGATTTGTTAATTTGTTGGGCTAATATTGCTGTGTCTTTCGTGTGCAGCAACAGCACTTGATTGAACTGATTCGGCAGCGTGAGACAGAGGCAGCTCTGGAATTTGCTCAGACCCAATTAGCAGAACAAGGGGAGGAGAGCAGGGAATGCCTGACAGAAATGGAGCGCACGCTGGCTCTGCTTGCCTTTGATAATCCCGAAGAATCACCATTTGGAGACTTGCTGAACATGATGCAGCGACAGAAGGTAGTCCTTTCTCAAAGGGAACTGATGTCTTTTATGTGTAATGTTATGAAAATAGAATCTAAATATTTTTGAAGTGCTTAGAAAAAAACTTACACAGTGATACGCAAAAGAACAGAAGTGTTTCTTGAGCAAGATGTTTAAAATGGTATTAATATATTCCAAATGTATTCAACTACTTGGCTCTCTTCCTTGCTTTCTCCAGGTTTGTAGTCTGTGGAGCTTTGTCCTGGCCATTTCTGAGGATTAAGCACACTAGGTGTGATCTTCCCAGTGCCTACATGACTTTAGCAGTGTTAATCATAGGAAAATTGTCATTGAACTCCAGTTTTTGTTTTCCAGGTATGGAGTGAGGTTAATCAAGCTGTTCTAGACTATGAAAATCGTGAATCAACACCCAAGTTGGCAAAATTACTGAAACTACTACTGTGGGCTCAGAATGAGCTGGACCAGAAGAAAGTGAAATACCCCAAAATGACAGACCTCAGCAAGGGGACGATCGAAGAGCCCAAGTAAAATGTGTGCAGATGGACATCAAACAATCTTAGTACTGCACAGTACACATTTATATCAGTCTGTGACTGAAATATTTTTACTACAGTACAGCACTCAATTCAGATTTTTCAATGAACATCTAATTTGAAGGGAGAAAAGTCCCTTTTAAATGCTGCAAAAACTGCATTGAAAGGCGCTGTATCTCTTTGGAAGTCTGACTTAGGCTATGCACTATAATACATTTTTAAAAAAACAATTAAACAGGACAGGAAAAATGGCATTTTTAAAAGTACAGAACTCAAGCTTTCTAATTGGCTGCTGATGCCTAGTTTAGTGGCCAGTGAGTTAATATGGAGTTATATTGGCAACTGTTCAGTTTAACTGTCTCCTGTTTGAAATGTGTATATAGAACAGTGAATATTTTCTACCTTTAAGTTATAGCCAGATATACATTCCCCTTAAAAGTAACTGGTCAAGTTTTCATCTATAAACTTTGCAGTAAGGTCAACCTTTTGCTTAGAAAATAGTGTACAAACTTGTAAATCATAATTTAAGGATTTTTGTTTGGTTTTTCTTTTTTCTTCTTTATTTCTGACTTCTTGGTGCTTTATATGGTGAGAGCTATGTTCATAATGGATCAGTGACCCATCTTTTCAGGAGGAGTATAGATGGAAATAGGTTTTTTCTTAATATTCACAAATGACCAAATTGGCCCCAGAGGCATTTGAGGGGTTTTTTTAACAGGGGCCTTTTCCCCCCCTATGTTAAATTTGCAGCCATTCCAGGTGGCTGCTACAGCTTTGAAGGCCACTGGATGTCTGTAAGCTGAAAGGCTTGTGTTAGGAAATCAAGTGGTGGGGAGAGATGCTTGTTGAAGCCTCTGATGCATCATCTTGTGCAGGATCTGCCTTCATGCTTGCTGAGTAAGAATTGTAGTTTTAGAGCTACTTGGGCTGTTTTTATGCCTTGAGCTAAGCAAAGCAGGGCTATCTAAAACCAGGAACTTGCACTTTCTCACTTCTTCCATACCTTTCTGAAGAGATGCAGTTCATCCACATCTGTATTTGTTTACTGACTGTCCTCACTCCAGTTAGAACTATAGTTTTAATGTTTTACATGTGAAGTCCAGACTTTCAAGTCAACAAATTGTAATCTTCTGGGTATGGGATGTCCTGGTCGAGCGATTGCAGTGCTGCACACTGGTTTATACTCAGTGGTAGGAAGCACTAATCTTGCCAAATCTATCTCTAGATTTTTAGATCTCTATATCAAGTTTTGCTGAGCACAGAGCAAGCTGATGAGTGGAACAGTTTAACATCATGAGACACTGGCAGTTGTCACACCAGTCCCATACTGTACATAATCTAGTCTTGTATGGTAGATATTACCCTGTAGAATGAAACTTAGTTTTCACTTAATTTTACTGGAATACTTAATGCATTAAACTGTATAAAGCTTTGCAGATACACCTGGCTTAGGGGAACTAACAAAACCTGTTACTGATTGCATTACTGTGAACACTGTTTACTTGTGTAGCTGTTTCGGGGGGGAAGCCATTGTTTGTTAAGCAGCTGTGAGAGATGCAGAGCGCCGAGGTTAAGAGAGATGATGGATGTAACAAAATCATTTGTTCCCATTTCTTGCTGATCGTTCTGTTCTCCACGTTGAGGCATTTGTGGTAGGGAGGTCTTAAAGTTTATCTGTAACAAACAAGCTGTCAGTAGCCCCCCAACTACAGCAGCAGTCTGGCTTTGCTTCACCCAGGCTGGTTATTCTAACACCGAACTTTTAACAGTTGTGGGTTTGGTTGTTTTGGGGTTTTTTTAATGATTTTTTTTTTCTTTCTGAAGTCGGTTGATGTCTGAAAACCATGTATAACTTTTAGTTTGTTAGAAACTGTATGGTTAATGTAACTTTGTTTAATAACAAACTGCAGAAACAAAACTGGAATAGCTCTAATTTCTTCACGTAGAACTGATCAGCTTTTCCTCTCTGTTCTGACACTTGTGTTGTTGAATCTCCTGTAATGCTTCTCCCGGGTGAAGTGGAAAGTGTGCGGTTTTGTGGCATGATGAGCATTTTTCTCCATGAGAAATGCAGTATTACAGCCCTGGGTGAGAAGTTCACTGTCCTCCTAGAATGCTACCTTAATTCCATAGAGTATTTGGGCAATGACTGAGCATAGATTACTTGAATTTCCACTAGCTTGTTGGTTTTTTTCCATTAAAAAATAAACACATTTTTTAAGGGGTTTAATATAAAATTAGTCTAGAACTATTTCACTTTGTTTTTATGAACATGCCACATTGATAAGCAGCTTTAATCTGTAAAGTTTTTGGTAACTGCAAGAAGATATTCGAAAGCTATGCATTTTAGAGAAAGCATAAAGGTAGTGATATTGGTACTTCTAAGGATCTTTATATTAGTGTATATAAAATAGTTTGCATATACAAATATAATATATAATCTGTTTGAAATATTCTTGAATGGTAGGGGCTGTGAAACATATTATAATTTATGGAAATATTGTACACAGTAAACAGATGTCTCAGTACACAAATGAACTTTTGTCATATGCATGAGAAGTGTCTTATTTGGTGACTACTAATGAATGGGCTTTTGTTAACCCATTTTTGTTAGATAACCACTTTAACAAATATTATTAAATGCCACTTTGATCAGTTTGCTTTAGTGTAAAAATACATATTTTGTTCCACTGAATTTAGAACAATCTGAAAATAACTTTTGGAAGAAGATTTGTTCCAAACTCAACGTTGGCAGACAGATCTGGTCATTAGAGGTGGTGCACTCATCCTCCCCCAGCCTTGCCTTTGGTGAAAGCAAATAAGATTTTTTTCATTCATGCTATAGATGTGGAGAAGCTGGATTGTAAAATACCCTGTCATGTACCTCTGCAGAAAGGCTGCATAGCAAGTGTATTTTGATTAGGCTACAAATCTCCCTCCTTTTCCCAAAGCTATCACCTCCCTGTAACTCTCTTTGCTCTTCCCGTGTTTTGTTTCTGCCTGTCAAATCTGAACTGGGCTGTGGCTGCTTCTGTTGTACAGTGGAGGGGTTTGTGAAGCGTGGGGGATCACAGGCTTCCCTGAAGATGAAGTTGTGGTGGTACTTTGAGAAATATTTACTGAACTGTTAATTTTATATAGCTGGAAAGGCAGAGGCTGCTGCACAGAAACTTAACAGTAGAATTTTGAGTAGAGCATTTCCTCTCAAGACTTTTGAAGAGGCAAACACACACCTTCAAGCCAGGTGCAGTACCTCTCTCTCTAAGATGATTTCATTGAAACACTTTCAGCTTCTTCCACCTGCATTAAAAGAGAAATTGAAAAGAAATCTGCCTCCTTTCCACTCCTTGTAAATACAGGAAAAGCCACTACATTGTTCCAGGGTGATTTTATCGTTTTCAATTTGTAAAATTTATGCTTTGTATGCTTGAGTATAAGCTTAAAGGCATTACTTAAAAAAAATCCTTGACTAGCTGAGTGTTGTTCGACTTATTTCAAACCACCTTGTGTCCAAGTGGGTTACAAAGCTCATTAAATGGAGTTGGATCCCTGTGTGTTGCGTCTTCACAGGAAATGGGGCTGCTGCTGTCAGCTGAGAGCAGCCTTGAGAGCCAGAATAGAACAGGAGCTGGAGTCCTGTTTGCCCTAAATCTGCCTTGAGGCTGCAGGTTCTGACCTGCACTGTAGCGCTCTCTTCCCTCCAGAAGCCACATCACGTCAGGAATTGTTTCTGCTCTGCTGTCCTTAACAGAAATGGACAGGGAGGGCTTGTAGCTGCTGTGTGAGCAGTGGTGACCCCAGCTCTGCTCGGGGCTTTGTGTGCTCAGCTGAGCAGAGCCAGAACACAGAGCTCATGAACAGCACCCTCAAAAGGATTTGTACTTCTCCATGGGCACCTCAAGGTGCTGCAAACTAGTTTTATTCCTTTCTGCTCCCCTCCTGCCTTCATGTGATTAAGTTAAGCACAAAATTGCTCAAACCGCTGGTGGGCTGTGTGTTGATGCTTTCAGGCACCTCAGACTGGACAGTCCTGAGTGTTCTGTCACGCTCTTGATGTTACATGAGGATTCCAGCAATATCCTGCTACTTTATCCCACCTGGATGAACTCCTGCATGGAAGTTGCTGTTCATTTACAAGCAGGCTCAATTTGCCAACTTCTCTGATAAATTTTACTGATTTTTTCAGTGTATTGCTGCCTAGTAATTTTGCAAAGCTGGATTATTTAGCGGTAGAAACCCACGTGCATTTTCTTTGTTCTGTGGAGAAGTTGCATTGGAACTGCTCTTGGTTAGGGAGCTTTCAAGCTGCAGCCAGACTGTCCTCCAGGAGACAACAGTTGTCCTATGGAATGTATGAGCCTATTGCTCCTTTCACATCCGTTCAGGATTTGATCTTAATCTGTGCTTAACTTCATGAAATCTTCAAATAACTCAACCATTGTATGGATAAACTATAGTGATAGTAAATGTCAGGTCAAATATTAACCCAATAATCTTTTGTTTGGTTTAATCTTTTGGCAGATTAAGCTGAACACGGGAAAAATGAGAGGAGGTTGTGTTCTTGTGTAGGATTATTTTCTCTAGTCAGCACCTGTCTTCTGAGCTGATCCCATTTGCCATTTAATCAGCTTGGTGGGAGGTTTGGTTATAGAAAATCATACAGCAGTAAAAGGGACGATGTCTGTGGTTTTACTCTTTAAACTTATTTATGTGACTGGGATGGATGTTGCACTCAAACGCTTCTTTCCACTGCAGCTGGTTTAGGCAGTGAAAGCAGCTTCTTATCTGAGAGGCAAATTAGGCAAGCTCCTAATTGAAGAGGTGACGCTGAGCAGGACAAGGAGAGGAACCAAAGAGTACAAAAATAAGGAAAACTTGCGCTTGATTTCCAAACTGACTTACTAAAACTCATTAGAACTCGCTCAAATTCTGATTCAGTGTTGCAGTGTCAGTGTTGGAGGTGTTTGCACCCCTCGGCAGTGAGGCTGAACACAGGATCACTCATACCTGGGTATGAGTTCCTAAGTTTTCTGGATCTGTGGTTACTCTACCATGCCCAAGGCCTCTTCGCTTCTTTTCTGAGCTTATTACATGCACTTCACTTCATGAGCACTTTCAGAGCTCATCTCCCCTCCTGCCTCAAGTCAACTGAACTCCAAACATACACACAATTTAAAAAACCCAAAATCCATTGAACAATGGTTTACATTTTTGGCTGCAATTTGCCATGACTTGGCTCCCTCTTCTGGAAATGGGCACAGTAGCAGAGTGAATAAAAATACTTCATAGTTTCATTTCCTGCCCGAATAAAGGGAGGAAAGCCTACAACTAAATGAAAGCTAACGTGGTTACTGCACGTGGTTCCGCTCATTCTCTTCTTGCAGGAAAGCTCGTTGTGTTTGTGTTCTCTGCAGGCAGCAGCTCTGTGTGACTGTGCAGGACTATGCCGCAGGCCTTTTAGGGAAGATCTCTCTCTTCTGAGGAAGAAATACCAAAGCAAAGGATAAAGGCTACCTTCATGATTTTTGCTTTTTCACCAGCCTCCTTCTCCTGGAGCTCTTGGGTGTGTAAGGAACCTTTTTGCTATTTCACTCTCAAAGGTCCAGCTCAATAATAGTGTTGTGCCTCCTGATTTATGTAGCAACCTCTTCATCAGGGACCTGCCAAGGATTCATGTTGAGAGAAGGATGTTTGAATTACCTAGATACTAGTGTGCTAAAGGCTTCATTTCACTGAGGATTTAGAGGTTTCTGGCTGCAGCAGTAGCAGACAGAAGGTGTCTGCCCTGCACCTGCGTGTTTTGGTGCAGCCCAGCAGCTCTGGTACCTTTCCCAGGGGCAATGAACGACCTTGCTCAGGCCGTGCCAGAGCTTCTCTATCCTTTGCTGACCTGAAGTTTTGCCGAGTCTGCATCCAGGCTGCAATCGGCCACAGCATCGTCTGAACGATGCCCTGTCAAGGCTCTGCTCCTCTGCCTGCTCGTTCATGGTCTTTGAGTCACGAGTTCTTTTGTTGTGGACTGAGATAACCATAATTTTCATTATTTATTTCCATAAAGGAGTTTGATTATCTCTTTCAGATACAGCAAGGCAGCACCTCTATCCAACAGATTTAAATCAAGCTGTAACAATACTTATCCCTATTTATTTTACCTTCGGAAGGGAATGTCACACTCGCTCCTAATCCTTAAAAAGCAGAGGCAGAGACTTTTCTGCCGGCAAACCTGTGAGAGTTGCGGGAGCAGGGAGCGATTCCCTGCCCAGGTGTGGGAGCAGGAGGACAGACCCTGCTCCGTCCCCTCCTCCCCTGCCCTCGCTGCGGGTGTCGAAAATCACCGGAGGAGGTGGAAAAAGGCCGAGGGGAACCTCGCGGTTCGCCGGTGCTGGACCGGCTCCTGCCCACTTCGAGCGCTCCGGGCACCGGGACCGGCACCGGGCCGGGCGGGACTTCCCTGCGCGGCGGGCGGGGGCGGCGGGAGGCGCTGACACGTGGCTGCGGCCGGCGGGGGAGGGAGGGAAGGAGGGAGGGAGCCGGCGATGTGAGCCGGGCAGGCGGAAGGCGCTGCCCGCATGGCCGCGGGGGGCGGCGGCCGGAACGGGCCCCCGGGCAGTGGCCGGAATGTGTCCCCGGGCAGTGGCCGGAACGTGTCCCCGGGCTGCGGCCCCCGCGACGGCGTCAGGCGGGACGGCGGCGCCGAGCCCTACTGGTCCAGGTAAGGCTGGCCCCGCTGCCGGGAGAGCCGCTCCGCTGCTTGCTGCGCTCTCCCGGCGCTCCTCGCATCCCCCGGACCCTCCGCATCCCCGGTCCCCCCTGCCGCCCGCGGCTCCTGGGAAAGATGCGGCTCCGGGATGGAGAGGGTCGGGCGGCCCGCAAAGCCCCCGGAGAGGCGATTTCGGGGGGGCCCGGTGCTCCCCGTCGGGCCGAGACCCTCGGCTGCCCTCCGGGAGGGACGCGGTGCCACCGCCCCGGGCGGGTCCCGCTCTCTCACCCCTCCGGACTCCGGCAGAGACGGTAGAAGGAAGGGAGAAGACAGGGAATTACGGTGGAAAACGGGAAAAAACATCTGTTGAGCTTGTTTCTGGCCTGTAATCAGTGAATTAAACACAAAACCGCTATGAGGTTCTTATCGAAGTTTTCCAGCGGGGATGTTTGTACTGGCGATAGTCATTCATTCAGATAAAGTCTGGAATAGGAGCTGGCAGCAGCTAGACAGCACGAACTGCTCGTGATGTAAAGTCATTAAAATACTTAAAATGCAGTTAAACCCCAAATGACCACTTTTAACAGCAGGGGCACAGGCAAAGGCGGGGTGATCCAGAGTTTGGAGCAGACTGGGACACCCTGGGGCGGTGCTGCTCCTCTCTGCCACCCATCCAGCACCAAGATCAGCCCCTTCTCCCATCTGAGGTGGGGTGAGATGATGACTCCAAAGTACCAGTGGGGCAGCTGGAAGGCATGGTCAGAGGTTTTGCCAAGCCTGGAGCCCCTGGACTCCCTGTGCATTTGAAATCTGGCTGGGTTTCGGCTGACTGCTATCTGCCTGCCGCCGTGGTGCCCAGCCCTGGGGCTCCCCCTTTCCCCCTCGCCTTGGGGTCACACCTGGCGAACTGGCCCTGGCAGGAGAGCAGAGGCACAGCCACAGGACAGGTGGCAGCCGTGCCAGGGCACAGGAACGTGCGGCCAAGGGGAGGGACTGCCCCTTCCAGCAGCAATCAGCTGCTGTTATGATAAGCGGGACTTTGTCGTCAATTGCTTTGTGCAGTGGCAGCGGGCTGATAGCCAGCTTGAAACTGCCGTCCCCAGGGAGGCTTTTCCTGCGGTCAGAGGTTGGGAAGTCTCATCAAATACACGCTCACCTTAAGAGTAAGGGGGTGATCTCAAAGAAAACCTTTGGCACAGAGGCAGTTAACATTTGAAGGTTCTTTCCCCCTAAAGCACTCAGGAAAATTCCTTCTCTCCGTCTCCCCCTTGCTAACTTTTCCCTAAGTCTTTGTCAAGTGGGGGTGGTGGGACCACACATCAGATTTTCATGAAGCAAAACTTTAGTTTATATGTTTTTCCTCTAGAAAAAAACGGACAAAACATTTGACCAGAACAAGCCCTCCTGTTTCCCAAATCTCTTCAAAAAATGCAAAACGCAGATAACACTTTCCAAAACAAAAGGGATGAAGACAGCCTGTTGATCGAGACAGACATTTTAAGTGATTCTGACCATGCTAAGTGCTGGTGATAATTGAGAGAATCCTGTTCATGGGAAGGAGCAGCAGGATAACCCTAAGGCCCATCAGGTCGTTATCTCTATTGCTGTAGTTGACAGAAGCTGAGATCAGGTCCCCATTGTTTAGTGTAGACACACACGTGGTCACAGCCCTTGTTTGGGGAGGTTTTATGGAGGTTTTATGGCCTAAAGTAATCTGGGCAGGTGGAGAGTGAGAAAGGGGAAGCAGAAAAGGGGAATGATCTGCCAGATCATGCCAGCAGGTTGGTCCAGTTGTGTGAAGTACTTCATTGGGTGGTTTGAAGTGAATTTGGTGGACAGTTTGTGAACAGTATGTGCAAATCAATAACTTCCATACTTTCCAAGTAGTGAGTTATTGCCATGGAGGCAAGGTGTTATCAAGTGGGGGAAGTGACATGGGTTGTCCTTTCATCCTCCAACAAAAGACATGCCAGGCAGCCTTCCAAGATCTGTCAGTGCAAGGAGAGATAAACAGTTATCATGGCAGGTTTATTTTTCCATCTTTGTTCATGCTGCTTCTTCTTTTGTCCTCCCTTTTTTCAACTGACTTTTCCTTCCTCTTCCACTGTTCTTGCCTTGTGTTTTATCCTGCCTGCCTTTCCCAAACTTTTCTGCAGGTTTCCAATGGCTCCATTATCACACATCTCTTCCAAGAACAGCACTTGGGGATTTCTGTTTGGGGCTTGAAAAAGCCCTTGTGCTTGTGGAGCACATCTGGACAGTCAGAGAGCTTTTCTTGATGCTGATGCTAACGTGCCGAAGCAGGAGCACTCGGGCAGTGGATGTGTTTAAGCATCTCTGGTGTAACTGAGG
Organism: Orthonyx spaldingii; assembly: GCA_013397795.1. Lineage (NCBI taxonomy): Eukaryota > Metazoa > Chordata > Aves > Passeriformes > Orthonychidae > Orthonyx > Orthonyx spaldingii. The sequence continues at coordinate 1,616,908 of VZTJ01001560.1, read as the reverse complement.
GAAGACCAAAGCAGTGGAAAGAGAAATCATTTGCTGAAGGTTGCACACAAAGCCACCGGCAGATCCAGCAGTGGATGTGGGGCTCACATTTCAGATGGTGCCTCCAGGAGAGAAATGCAGCACGAAAAAGTCACTGTGTCTTGGGAAGCAAATGACTCCTGAAGCCACTCTGCATCTCCCAGCCTCTGGCTACACCTGAAGACAAGGGGTGATTATAGCAATTTCTTTAAGCTCCAGAGATAAAAGGAGTTCTATCATGAGCCACAGGCTGGTCTGCAGTCACCTGATCTTTGCCTGGAGACAAGAGTCAGTTGTTTTTTCTGAGTTCTGTGCCCTCACCTCTTGTCAACGTGATGTTGCAGCCTTAGTTGGTTGGGGCTTTTTTGGTGGTTGGGATTTTTGTTTTACAAGTTCCTCACCCTGGTTTTAATTGTGACCTTGCTGAGAACTTTTTTGACGTGGCAGATGTAAGCAGGGCACACATTTCATTCCTGGCTGATCCATGCATGCCCTCAGATCAGTGTGCAGAGCACGCCTCTGCTTTATTATTATGTTTTCTCACCACCTCCACCTGGACTCAACAACTACTTCCAGCTCATATGAGCTGCTGAAATCTAATTTCATCTTTGCTTTTGCCGAAAGCAAGAAACGAAGAGAGGGAATAAACCCAGAGCTCGCTTGCTGAACACCACTTTGTTGCCATCTGCGGCTCTGTGGAGGGAGCTTGAGCACAGGAGGCGGACAGGAAGCCAGCAGCTTTCCCAGGAAAAAAAAGCCCTGTGTCCTCTGTGCTGCTCTTGTTGGCTGTTAGCTGGATTGGGAAAAAAAAAAATCCAACAACCCTCCTCTAAACCCCAAAGCTACTTTTGACAGCGACAAATCATTAGCTTGGAGCTGGTCTGCAGCATGACAAAATCAACTTGAGGGGAGGGGGGGAAATACTCCAAGCCTCTCTCCTGACAAGCATGTTAGATTTTGATGGAGAAATTGTTGAGACAAACAAAGAGTGAGAAGTGAAAGGACTGTCAAACAGGGTTAAAAATAACAACCTGGGTATTCTCTCCTGGCACAGGAGTGTCTGCAGGGCTGCTGTGTTAGTGCCACGTCAGTCAGTCCTGCTTGTGGTGGAGGTTGCTGTAAATAAAGCTATAGGCAGGTAAGCTGGAAAAGAGGTTTTTGAAGGGGGTTGGTCCCATGGGGCTGGGAATGGGTGATGAGGAGGGAAGTGTTGGCTTACCATGGTTGACAGGAAACCGGGCACTGGGGGACCACAGGCACCAGCTGCCCATGCTGGGGACATTCCCCTGGGAGGTGGCCTCGTGCTGGGGTTGCTGAGTGTCCTGTGTTTGGAGTTGCTGGCGTGGCTGGGAGCTCGGCACCACCCTGGGGACTCATCCCCACCCATCTTGCCCTGGGGGTCTTGCAGGGAGTATCCAGTGCTGGTGGTTGGCAAGAGCAACAGGGCTGGGGGCTCAGGGGGTGAGTGCACGGACGTGCTCTCCGTGCACCTCCCACAGAGCTGTTTCTGATCCCTTTTTAGAGAGGGGAACTGAGGTAGAGGTGCCCTCCCCGGGAGGTGGGCGTTGTGCTCTGCTGCTGGTACCTGTGCCCATCCTGGGCAGATCAGGAGCTGCAGCTCCCAGTTCTTCTTCCAGTTACGGAAAACACCCACGGATATTGCAGATGGCTTCTGGCCAAGAGCTGTTGCTGGGACAGGCTGTTGGGAGCCTTACTGTCTAACACAGCTCTCTTACCACCTGAAAATACCTGGTGGTGCAGACTCGTGCCTTGGAGGGGGCTAAACTGGGAGGTAATTGACAGCCTGAACTCCAGAGAGTCCACCTCAACAGTGACCTGCAGTGTCTGCCAAAGCCCTGCACACTGGGGGAAAGGAGGGAGGCAAGTCAAGAGAAATAAAGTTGAATAAATATTTGCTCTGTGGCATCTACTGGAGAAATTCCTCCAGCCGGAAAACACACTGCAAATAAAGATACCCTGTGCTGCTGGTTCTGCTTCCACTGCCAGACAGCTCAGCTTGGTTTTGCCCCTTTGGGGATCTCAGGTATCCTTGAAAATCCATCCTAACCACTGTGCCCTGAGTGGGGGATCCATTCTGTTGGTGGGAGCTGGGTGTCAGGGAAATCAGTGGATGCTTCGAAGCAAAGCCATTTCCACCCAGTGCCCGAGGCTGCATTTGGAGGAGGAGAACCAGGGGACATCAGACAGGGCTGTTCAAAAAGCCACCCAGAAAGAGTCATTAGGGCTTGGGCTAATTATAGTCCGGGTGGTGGTTGGAGGTTTGTGAAATAGGAAGTGTTTCTAACTGTGTGGCTGCTCTGCTGGGTGGAGAGGGTCTCTGTGACGTGCAGGAGGGGATGCACCTGCAGTGCCTGTCTCTTGTGAGGAGAAGGGGGTAGCAGGTCAGGAGGGCACAGGATGGGCACTGAGGAGCCACTGCCACCACACAGCACCAAATTAAATCTCTTAGGTGGCTCCAGACAAGCTGCAGTGGTTCCCTGCCGGTGGTGAGGAGGGCTGGCCCCTCTCACAGCAGTGTCTGTCACATTGGGCTCGACCAGGACTGGCACAGGGGTGGGAGGTGCTGGGTCTGGCAGGTGACTCGGGCCTGCTGGCACCAGTGACAGCAATGTTTGTGATTTCCTGTGCTCTGGCTTAGGCTGGTTATCTGCAGCACAGCTTCTCTCTCCCTCCCTCATCAGGGGACTCATTAGCTTTAATTTGGTAACACTGGTGAAGTTCCACTTCTTGGATGGCTGATGTCACCCACAAAAACTTTTGTTTGATTTGTCATTATTCCTTAGTTTTGGAAGGAGGGTTTTAATTCCTGTCTCTGTGCAAGACCTTCTGTGTAACCTCTGCTGTTGTTGTTTTGCACTGAGCAGAACGTTGAGTCATCAGCAGCCTCTGTGATAACTATAATTAGGAGAAAATGCATTTACAAAGCTCTTTCCTGTGATGCAAGCACGTCATTGTCCTTGCAGGGAAATCATTCCTGCCATGCTTCCAGGTGGGTGTGAGCAGCTACTGATTGCATTTGACACTCATATTCTTTGTGTGGATTTTCCTAGCTGGATTTGCTGCCTACGGAGGCAGTGGTAGTCTGAAGCCATCGTTATATTCTCCACTTATTGTGAGCATAATCCCTACTGATGCAATTAAACATAAAGGAAGAGAATATAGAATGGAGTGGTAGTCAAAGAGAACATTGAGAGTGTGTCATATACCCAGAGATTTATTTAGTACTTTGGAAATAGAATAAAAGTCAAGAAAAAGTATTCCCTGGAGTTTTGTCTGAATATCAGCTGGAGAGGAGACTTCTCGAGAGGAACAGAGTAAAGACTCCTTGAGGTGCTCAGGTCTTTTTCTCTCCCTGTTACACCTTGCAGAGCCATACGGGGTTTAGGGAAAAGGAAGAACTGTTGATCTGGTGTTAAAATGCTGCTGTGCTTATCAGGATAACTGCAGGTTATTCTGAACACACCAGAGTGACTGGAGAGACAGAGCTCAGCCCCACTCCAGTGAAAGCTCATAAAGGTTTCCCTTTGCTGCAGGTGAAAAGCACAATTTAGGAAACTTTCTTGGTGGCTAAATAATAGAAAATACCTCCACACATCACTGGCTGCTGTGCTTTACTTTGTCACCTCGATTGTTGCACGTTCAGTAGCTCAAATTTATCAGTGCTGTGCTGTTGGAGATAACAGAGATTACAGCCCTGGACTGGCAACAGCCCATTTGGGCAGGGCAGGCAGGAATTGTACCTGGAAACATCCTGTCCCTGAGGGCTCTCCGTAAGGTTTTCCATGGCCAGTTATCCCCCACCTGCCCTCTGCCTTTGGTGGGGGTTTTTTACCCAAAACCTGTCCCTATTGTCCTGCTGGGGTTTCTCTGACCCAGACATGCAGTGTCCAGGAGCCTTTGCTTTCCCTGTGCTTTTCTGTAGCAAGCTGGACTCAGTGGAGTCACTGTTCCTGAAACTGGCTGGGGCTGGTGATTAGAAACCAGCCCACCTTTGGTTTTGCAGCAAAAGGAGATGTGATTGGAGATAACTTCCTCTCAGGGTAAGCCCAGGAGGGACTCTGAGGGAGTTTCCCAGCTGGTTGAAATGACTGATGCAGGTCAAGCCCTGGCTACTCGTTCCTCCAGCAAAGATACGTGAGGTTTGCCAGCTTCTGTGTTGTTCTGTGCACTCGAGCGTGTGCACAGTAACGGTTCCAACCTTCTAAACACCAACTGAAACACTTCCAGTTCCTCCTGTCAGACGTTAGCACTGAGCTGCTTATCTGCCTTGTCAGGAAACAGCAATAAATCCACCTCCAGCAGGTTCACCTGCCCGCCGTGTTCTGCCTCTCATTGTTCCTTCACCTGCCCCCTGTGACGGCCCATTTACACCTTTATAAATGGGTTTGTGCTGTGTGGGATTAACCCACATTTATCATACTTCCAGTACAGAGAAATCAAGGCTCTGTTTGATATAAAAGGTGACCCGGGTTGTTTCCCACATGGAGGGTGGGTGTGTTTAGCAGGGTGGAAAGCCCAGAGGTTGCTGCCCTGGTACAGTGGATTCCTCTGGAGCAGAGAGAGTCTGTTTGCTCAGTGCTTTGTGCTCTGGCCTCTGGGCATAGAAATAATCAAATACAAATAATACCAATAGTGGGTGTTCTTACTCAGCTTTTAACTCAGTAATTCACTGGCAAAGGGGGCACCCAAAGTGGCATGGCTGAGGGAAGGCAGAGGGATTTACCTACACCTGGGCCTGATATTTGCAGCAAAATGTGTTTCTTTGCTCCAGAAGCACATCACTGACTTGGAGAGGAGAAAATTGCTTCTCGCTTGCTTCCAGCTTATAGGAGCTCTTCTCTTGAGGCTGAGAATTCATGCACCAAAAATATATATTCTGTTAACATATTATAACTCTTATTGTCTAAAACTTCCTATTTGGCCTGGCTGAATTATTTTGCTCCTCTTTCTTGTCTGTAAAGAATTCCTGCATACCCCTCCTATTTAGGAAGGGTAACACACAGACCACCTCCCCCAGGGAGTGGCTAGGAACGCCAAGTAACTAATGTTTGCTACCAAGAGGTGTGTCTCATGCAGGTGCTTCCAACCTCTTGCCCTGACCTTTCCTTTCTTATCTTTTAGAGAACAGTTTCTTGTTGGGGTGAAGAAAAGCAAACAAACCAGGTTCCTTCCTGCCTTTCCTGCCATCCACAGCCAGTGCTGTCCAAGCAGCCTGTTCCACCTTGCAGCCTGTGGATGGGCATCTGCTGCTGGGGTCAGATAGTGTTTGGGATGAATTGGCATCATTCCTAAAAGCCAGCAGATGGGATACACTCTGTGTCAGAACCACTGTGCCCCAGGGGGGTTGTGCTGACCTTCATTTTATCGAGACAGACTCGGCTTGCAAAGCAAACCCAACCCCTAAATCCTCGCTGTGCACGGACCCATCGGGCCCAGCATCCCCCTGCCCTTTCCCCACCTTCCTCTCCCTCCCTGCAGGCCTGAATCCCGCGTGTGGACGGTGATGCTGCTGCTGGGGACGTGCCTGCTGTACTGTGCCCGTGTCACCGTGCCCATCTGCGCCGTGGCCCTCAGCTCCTACTTCGACTGGGACAAGAAGCAGTCCGGCGTCGTGCTCAGCAGCTTCTTCTGGGGCTACTGCTTGACACAGATTATTGGAGGACACATCAGTGATCAGTACTGGAAATTATTCTCATGTTTTCTTTTTTTAATGACATTTAACTTGGTTTTGAGCCCTCGGTTCCAGTCTTAGCAGTGGCGGTGCCAAGTTTCACGGTGATGGGGTGAGGGTGAAGTGTGTCCAAGGGGAGCAGCTCTGACTGAGAAGGGATGTGGGTGGGTTAGACTGTCCAGACGGAAGCTGTGGATGGCTCATCCCTGGAAGTGATTCTAGGATTCTGGGAATGCAGCTTTTTTGATTTGATCTGCACAGATGATCTTTGTTTTCAGTTCAGCACATCCAGTCTTTCTGCCCTATACTCTCTTGCAGTCTTTTCTCAAGCAAGTCCCCGTACACTGTTTCCATCACGTTTAGAAAAACCAAGTGTCTCCATTGTATCATATGAATTAAAAACCAAACAATTTCCCCGGCTGGCTGTAAGGGGAGATCTGAATCATTACCTGCTTGGGTCCCTTTCCCCAGCCAATCTATTCTTAGTAAGAGGGCTTTTCTGTGGAATCTTTTGTGAGGAGCACATGCCTGGAACGGGTGCATTATCCCTGCAGTGCACTGTGCTGTTTAATTGGGGTCCTTAAGAGTTCGCAAGAAAACACCCGGAAAAACCTGAATGATAAAAGGCAGAGCTGATGCAGAAAAAGCAAAGGGAAAACACCATCACTGGTTAAGAGAAGCAGAATGGTGGCAGCAGTTGGGCTTCCACCACCACCAGACTTGAGTGGCTCAGTGCTGTGAGATCTCTGGGATCACTGGGGTTGGATGGGCAGTGCTGGCAGGAGGTGGGAAGGGAAAAGGTCAGAGCTACTCCCCAAGGGCCAGGAGAAGAACAGGTTTGACGGAAAGGTTGCTCTTAAAAACAGGCTAAACTGGGAAGGGCACTTGAATCTTGACTGGAGGGCTTTGCCCTTTTGCCCTCCTGCCCTTGAAAACATGTTTTCTGTTTTCCAGAATAGGAGGTGAGAAAGTCCTCCTCCTGTCAGCATCAGCCTGGGGGTTCCTCACAGTCCTCACCCCGCTGCTCACCCACATCACTTCAGCCCATCTGGTTTTTATGACCTGCTCCAGGTTCCTCATGGGGCTGCTGCAAGGTGAGACCCCAGTCCTGAGTGTGTCTATATGTCTGTCTGTTCAGGGGCTTCCTTGCACAGAGGCTCATGTGCAGCACATTCAGATACACATCCCAAGGTTTGCAGTGCATGAACCCTTCCCGTGGGTGTCTGAGCAATTCTCTGCCTCAAAACTGCCTCCACATCCAGAACTTCCATGGGAAAAAACAGTGACATTTCTAGAGAAAGTCACTGACAAGTCATTCCCCTGCAGAAATCTCTCTGCCAGACAGGGGCTGCTGGCTTCGGAAAGCATCTCTGGTCGTGTTTGATTTTCCACATTTTAAAACTTCAGAGCACTTGGGGAAATTGACCCGTGCCAAAACTTTTGGATAAGTTGGGGTGATTTTCCTTCCCTCTAGCCAAGCTGCAGCACTGGGAAGTGCATTGGCACTGATGGATTTACAGCAGCAGTGGTGATGATGAAACAGGGGATGACAGAGAAGGCACAAACAAACCTTTGATGGTGATGGATCCACTTAATTTATTTTATACCCTGTTTTGAATTCACCAAAGGTTTTGCTGCTTTGTCTCAGTGTTTAGCTCATTTTGGATCTTTTAAATTTGCTTTTGGTTTACCTTACTGCTCCCTGCCTTGCTCCTGTTTCTCTCAGGGGTGTACTTCCCTTCGCTGGCCAGCCTGCTGTCCCAGAGGGTCCGGGAGAGCGAGCGAGCCTTCACCTACAGCACCGTGGGGACTGGATCACAGTTCGGGTGAGTTCAAAGGCTTTTGAGCAGCGAGTGACAGTCTCTGGACATCCTATGTGATGAAATGCCATTAAACAGTTGGAGGCAAAACTCACAGCCCAAAGTACATGTGGATTCACGGGTCCTCAAGGACTCTGGTTGCTGCTGAGGAAGCCTCAGGCAGTTGCTGTCGTGCCTGTCAAGGATTTATGTATTGTTTTCTCTTTCTTTTCAAACCAGACTTTGAAGACTGTTTGCAATGTTTAATTACTATGGGAAGCAGCCCAATTCAGTAGGAAGAGCAAGGATCAGCCTGACACTGATCACCTGTCCTCTCTGATAGCTGGGAAGAATAGAACTTCTCCATCTCTGCTGATCTCTGTCAGAATTGCCTTTCTAAATGGAAAGGTTGCTTAAAAGCCAAATAGAAATATTCCTGTGTTGAGTCACTTAGTTTTCCAGTGTGCTCATGTTTTTTGCTGTTTCACACGTTCTCTGGGATGCTGCAGAGCAGCAACCTCCTTTTCTTTCCTCAATGACCACGTTTCAGCGTGGGGCAGGTGAGAGTGAGGTCCCTTTGGGATTTGTCCTGCCAGTGAGGATCTGGCCCGTGGTGCCACTCAGGGAATAGGATTGCAGAGCCATGGTGGGACTGATGGCAGCACCCACACACGCAGTGACTGAGAAATTCTCCCCTGTGAGAGTGGGGAGGCCCTAACACAGGCTGCCCAGAGAAACTGTGGCTGCCTCATCCCTGGAAGTGTCCAAGGCCAGGCTGGACAGGGCTTGGATCAACCTGGGATAGTGGAAGGAGTCCCTGTCCATGGCAGGGGGTGGAACAAGATGAGCTTTAGTGTCCCTTCCAACCCAAACCATTTTAGGATTCTGTGGTTCTGTGACAGCAGCACTGACCCCAGGGAGAATCTCTCATCGATGTGCTCAGTCTGAGCTCTCTCAGCCAGGCCAGTAAACCCCAGTGGTTTCCCCTGCAGGACACTGGTGATTGGTGGTGCAGGATCTCTCCTCCTGGATTGGTATGGCTGGGAAAGTGTTTTCTACTTCTCCGGTTTGCTCACCTTGCTCTGGGTTTATTGCACCTGCAAATACCTCCTGAGTGAGAAAGGTGAGTCCAGCTGCACCCCTGGTGCTGACAGTGCTCCTGAGGATCTGGGAACTAAGTGATTCCTCTCTCTTGTTTTCTGCAAATCCTGTGTGTTTCCTAGATCGTGCCTGGTTTTACACAAAGGCCTTTGCTCAGATATCTTCTGTAATACACGCTGTGTCTCACCCAAGATCCTCAACCCAAAACCGAGGATTTGAGCACTTGCAATGCTGATTTCCTATTTCAAGTCCCACGCTGGATTATGTCATTGCTGAGAGCCTGATCTGGCTCCTCAGTACTCTTTAAGCACCAGTGAAAACACAAAACAGAGCATGATCTTCAAAGTGGATTAAGCTAAAGCAGGGCAAGATACTTACTCCAAACTAAGAGCATCTACACACAGAGCTTTTAAAAACCAGTTAATCCACAATCTCTCTTCCCAAATAGCTGTCTAGGAGTAATTCCACATATGAACAAACCATTACACCTGGCTACAGCATAATTAGGGCAAGCCTGGTATGTAGGAGCCCAGCTCCCTGGGAGCTGGGTGTGTGCCTGGTACTGCACAGAATCCAAACCTGCTCCCTGTCAGGGGACTTTGTTTCATTATAAAAGAGATATAACACACGGGTCAAGGTGGCTGGGTGGGCAGGGATGTGGAAAAATCTTGGCCAGTGTAAAAAGGTGTTTTCATGAGCGTTCAGTGCTGGTAGAGCCAAAAAACCAAAGGTTAGAACGAGATTAAAAGTGGCTGTCCAGCAGTGTCCCAGGGCTGCCTCCAGCTGCACAGACAATTACTGACCAGAGCTTTCCTTTGGATGTTTTCTTCCCTGCAGAACTCATCATCCCCATAGAATATTTAACGAGAGGCCTCTCGATATCCAAGCAGAGCAAAGTTCCCTGGAAGCAGCTGTTTAGGAAGGCACCGATCTGGTAGGCAGCTGCATGCACTGGCCAGGCTGGGAGCATCCTCCTTTTTCTCCTCTCTGGGCTTATTTTTTCTGCCTCTGTGGTTTTTGTCCACTTATTTATACATTTGAGAAACAGAACCAGTTTTCTAATTCCTTCTGTATAAATAAAGAGCTGGAAAGGTAAGCTTGGTAAACGGTGGTTTGTATTCTGTCCGGAGGACTCTCAGGCTCGAATGTTACTGGCAAATCTTTCTCCTTCCCAGGCTTTTCCCCCTGGATGAGTCCTGTGCTCCCCCGGGGTGATATTTTCCACGGGTCTTGTTAGAAATGCTGATTGTAATGGGCTCCTGAGAAGTGCTGCTCAGGGGCACTGGGTGGCACAGGCTGTGCTCTCATTGCTGGCAAACATCTTTTTAATGGCCGTTTTTCCTTTGGGATTCTGCAGTGGGTACTGAAGCTCATCCAAGCGTGTTCCCAAGGGCTGGTTTAAGGCGGGGAGGAGGAGGAGGATGGGACCGAAGGGCAGCAAGCCCATTCCTGCCTTGAATAACAATGGAGCTGATAACAAATCCCTAGAAAACCCTAAACAACACCTCTCGGAGCCGGAGAGCTCTTGCAGGGCTGGGAGGGATCGGTGGGAAATGCAGTGGCATAATTAGCACTTCAATTAACCTCGCCTGGCCCCCCGGGCTGTGCGATGGGGCACCCAAGGAACCAGCTGAAAGGAGTGGTTATCTGTGACAAAAATCTCAGGAAGCCAAAAGGAGAAGTTATCCATGACAAAAAATCTCAGGAAGGCAAAAGGAGAAGTTATCCATGACAAAAATCTCGGGAAGCCAAAAGGAGAAGTTATCCATGACAGAAATCCGAGGAAGCGATTGCAGTGCTGCGAGGAATCTCTGCTAGGAACTGCNCAAAAGGAGAAGTTATCCATGACAAAAAATCTCAGGAAGGCAAAAGGAGAAGTTATCCATGACAAAAAATCTCAGGAAGGCAAAAGGAGAAGTTATCCATGACAGAAATCCGAGGAAGCGATTGCAGTGCTGCGAGGGATCTCTGCTAGGAACTGCAATACCGAGTTGCTGCTTTCCCACCCAGTGTGCCCTGTCACTGCTGATTGTTCTCTCCCCGCTGCGTGTTTCCAGGGCTGTCATCATCGCTCAGCTCTCCACGGCCAGCACGTTCTTCACTCTCCTCTCCTGGCTGCCAACTTTCTTTAAGGAAACTTTTCCCGACTCGAAGGTGGGTTGGCTCGGAAGCAGAGGTGTCACGCTGAGCACCTGCCGAAAGGGGTTGGACGGGGAGGAAGATGATGGCAGAGGGGTTTGGGGAGAGCAGGCTGGGAGGCAGGAGGAGTGGGAGGTGTCCCTGCGGGGTAGGAGCCGTGGCACCCCTGCACACGCTTTTGGAGATCTCTCCAGGCTGCAGAGGCTGGGCTCTGGTTGCTTGTTCAGGGATGTTGAAGGGAAGCAGAGCTGGGGCACTCTCCAGCCAGGGAAGAGCAGCTTATATTGGGTTTTAGACTGCTTTTCTTCTGAGGAGAGGATGGTTTTCAACTGGCACAAAGCTCATGACATTGTGCTGTTGCAAATAACCACCATTCACTCCTAGTTTTTTACAGGGTTTTTAACTGGACTGATGTTGTACAGCTCAGACCTGCCTATGAAAATGATAATTACTGTTAATAATCAAAACTTCAAAATACTTCAAAAATACTACAAAAGCTTCCCTCTCCTCAGCACAAATGATATTCCCATTTTTCAAAAAGCCAGGCAATACTCATCTGGGCTGAGAGCTGATATTTTCATCTTGTTCTCAGAAACTCAGGCAGTCATTTCCACAATGGCTCTGTTAGGTTTTTACCATTTCCAGAGCTGCTTACAAATGCCTTTTCATATTACACATGTAAAGCTCTTTATGGCATACTTGATATTTATATTAAAATCATGTGTTAAACCAGCAAACATATTGTTGTGACAAGATCTGTGCACCTCGAGTAATGTGCTTGTGCAGCAGTAATTTACCATCTGTTAAGCATTATATCATGGTGCCCTTATGTAAGATGCTCTATATGGTGCTCCCGTGGCTGATAATCTCTTCATGCAGTTTAAAACCGGGGTTGAGGCTGCTTGATTTTAAAGGATGGATGATAACCCCCAATGTGGGGAACCTGTGTCACCTGCTGGCTGAAATCCCTTGCTGCAGGTGAGCTGGGCAGCTGCCTGTGGCCACCTGAGTGAAGGTGATGGAGGGATGGGCTGTGGGATGAGACAAGGTTGGGACTGACGTGCTGAGCAGTCCCAGCTGCCTGTAACACACAGCAGAAGCACCACCCCACAGAGCCCGTGGGGTAACATTTTCAAAAATGACCAAGACCCAAATTTCAAAGGCATGGAAAGATGCAGGTGTGATTTTCAGGAGCAGCTTGAACAGGATTACTCAAAACCAAGATTATTCAGCCCTCCCACACATCCCGAAGCCAGAGAGGAAGGGGAGATGCCTGCACAGGGTGGTGGGCTCTGAGCAAAGGGAGATGCTGGGGGTGATGGATGCATGGATGGATGAGCAGGTTCAGCCAGCTGAGCTGAAATCCAGCCCAGCCCACACTGATTTCAGCTCCTGTGGGATCTGGGCACCAAAGTGCCCCTGAGCAGCTGTAATCCAGCTGACCAGTAATCGTCTGTGATTACAGCTGCAGCTCACTTCGTTGAAAAGAGGCCGAAGGATGCTGCTGCCCATAATGTTACCTAATCCTGCCATTAGAAAATCCAGCTATGCTCCCTCAGCCTCACACAGTCCCCCTGCTAATGAGCTGGAAGCTGCTGGAAATTTTGCCAGCAGTGTTGCTGGGGTCCCACAGGAAACCCACAGTGAGCTTCCCAGGGCTCTGTGGCTCCCTGCCACATCGTCTTGTTGAGCCATAAACTTTGCCACATTTAATCCCTCTTTCCCAGAGTTTTCTGCCTCTCCCCTGGATGCCAGGAAAGAAGGAAAGACAACAAACCTACAAATGCTACGGCCCTGTGATGCAGCTGCCCCCTTACGGAGCTTGGAGTGGGGCATGGTGCAGCTGAGAGCTGGCTCTGCAAAGGGGGCAGAGATGCTGGAACAAGTCCTGAGTGCTTCATTATTTCTCCTTTCTACAGGTACCACAGACTGTCAAAACATTAGTGAACAAACTCAGCTCTGACAACAAACCTCTCTTGATTTTCACTTCTTTTCAGGGTTGGGTGTTTAATGTAGTCCCCTGGCTGGTTGCAATTCCAACAAGCTTGTTCAGTGGATTTCTGTCTGATCATTTAATCAATCAAGGTGAGAGCTCTTTATGGCTTTTCCTCAGCTTCTGTGTGCTGTGGGAAGAGGGGGTGGGAGCAGGTGGGCTTGTTGGCAGGGAGAAGACCCAGCAAACAGACAGTGTGAGGTTCTGATACAAAACCAGAATAAATTCTCCAGTGTCCAAATCCCATCCACGTGTTTGGGGCTCCCTTTGTTCTCATTCATAATATCTACCTGGAGATGGAACCTGGTCACCTGAAATCCACTCATGTTGTAGTTTCCTAGCTGGAACAAGGTGAGCTGTATTTAACTCCAAGTGTCCCTTTCTTTTCCAGGGTACAGAACCATCACCATTCGTAAGCTCATGCAGGTAAGGGAGCTGAAGTCATGGAGAGACACCTGAGTTACCAGTTAAACTGATTACATGGCAGACTAGACCTTGTATGGAGCTGGGTTTGGGGTTATAGATGGAAAAAGAAAAGATTTTCTGACTTTGCACATTAACTGGTGGTCAGGGTGTGTGTGAAAGGAAACCCAGAGGAAAACCCTGGCTGAGGAACAGAGCGTGGACCGATGGAACATTGAGCACAGTGAGTGCTCTGAAGGGGTTTTCTTTCACAGCCTGTCCCTGGTCATTCCAAATGACCCCTTAGATAATGAGGAAGTAGCAATACAAGGGTGAGCAGAAATAGAAGTGCTGGGTGAGAGCACAGTGTGTCCTCTGCTCCACAGCATTGCATCCCTCTGGACAGGCCTGTGACACAGAAGGACACTGGGGAAAAAAAGAGAAGCACCTGGTGCACACAAACTCTTGCCATTGGAAAAGGGAACAGTTTGTTCATGGCAGGAGCTGCTTTCTTCCTTACAGGAAGTGTGTTGTGGTGTTTAATTTTCCTTTTTTTCCAGGTCATTGGGTCTGGTGTCTCAAGCATTTTTGCTTTGTGCCTGGGCCAGACCTCCAGTTTCTGCAAAGCAATAGTGTTTGCCTCGGCCTCTGTTGGACTGCAGACCTTTAACCACAGGTAAGGAGAGCCATGGGGACAGGAGCCCTCAGCTCTCCTGCACATTTGGGATTTTGGGGCCTTGGAGGAGGCTGCCTCTGTCCTGACTGTGAGAACAAGAACTGGCACTGGCCTGAGCATTGTATTTGGGACCCTGTGAGCCTGGTGGGGCTTAGTGCCCTGTGGGCTGGAAATGATGCAGCAAACCTCTAGCATGGGGAAGGGCTTGGACCAGCCAGTATCAGGGAGGTAGAGCAGGAGGGGAGTGGCATTTTGCCCCCCTCTGAATGCTTTGAGTTGAATTGTTTTCCTTCTGATACTCACCTGCTTCACTCTCAGCTTCTCCTTTCTCCTGCCAGTGCCATTTCTTGTCCAGGACCTTTCCTTGTGTTTGACAAACCAAACTGAGTAGATGATGGAAAAGCAGCCGTGTGCCATTCAAACAGCCATTTATTTTCCCTCTCTGTTTCTCACCAGTGGCATTTCAGTAAATGTGCAGGACCTGGCCCCCTCGTGTGCTGGCTTGCTGTTTGGTAAGGATTCTGTGGGGTTTCTGTGCTGGAGAGGTGGCATCTGTGGGGGGCACATGGTCACCACCACCAAGGTTTGAGCAGGGGCAGCTCTGGCAGTGTCTGCTCTGTGTGTGCAGCCTCAGCTTCCTTCTGTGATAAACCTGCCCGTGCTGGGGGCAGGTAACAGCACCAAGGTGCCTTTTTTAGATCTGCCAGGTGTTCAGCTCCCCCAGGAATGGGCTGGGGCTGTGCCAGTGGTCTCTGTCAGTTGCCCAGAGAAGCTGTGGCTGCCCCATCCCTGGAAGTGTTCAGGGTCAGGTTGGACAGGGCGTGGAGCAGGGCTAGTGGAAGGTGTCCCTGCCCATGGCAGGGGGGTGGAATGAAATGAGATTTAGGGTCCATCCCTACCCAAACCAGGCCGTGATTCCGTGATCAGAAAGGCATTTTGCCCAATGTGCAGACAGGGGGTTGGTGGGAGCTGTGATGAAGCCGCTCATGTCCGTGGGTTTTCACAATTCCTTTTCACACCGTTTCTCTCTTTTCTTTCCAGGGGTTGCAAATACAGGTGGAGCCCTCCTAGGTAAAGTACTTTCCTGCAGCTCATCCTTTCCTGGGCAGCCCTGCCCTGCAGAGGGCAGGATCCAGCCCAGAGCCTTTGCATGTGTTTCTCTTGTGTCTGGCTGCAGGTGTCGTTTGTGTGTACCTGGCTGGGTACCTGATCGAGACCACTGGCTCCTGGATTTCTGTTTTCAACCTGGTGGCTGCTGTGAACAGCATTGGGCTCTGCACATTCCTCCTGTTTGGAGAGGCCCAGAGGGTGGACACAGACTCTGTGTACGTGGATCTCTAGGGGTGAGGCCAGGAAGCAGCTGAAAGACAAGAGAGTGTCTCACCTATGGGTCATTCTTGCACAAGTGCCAAAGAACTTTTTTTTTTTTTAGGTGTTTTAACAGAAAAAAAAAATGCTGGAATCAAGTACATAATGGGTCTGGATGGAACCCGTGGGAGAAAAGAAATTTAGAGTTTGGTTTTTTTTTTTGCTCAGGGCTGTAGCTGGTGGCTTGCAGAGCCATCCAGCTCAACATCTCCAGTGAGGATACGGTCTGTGGCACCAGTTTGTTCCAGTCTGTGTCAAGTGGGCAAGTATCCAAGTGGCCAAAGCAGCTCACCCAGCCTGTCTTCCAAGGCTGCTGTGGTTCCATGCCCTCCTGAGGGGAGCTGCTGCTCCATGTGGGAGTGGAGCCCCCATGCTCTGCTGCTCTGGGGCTGCTGTGCCACCCTGTCCTCTGAGGGGTGACAGGAACATCCCACCTCTGACCTTAACCCCGCACGTGCCTTCGTTCTGCAGCCTGCTCAGCAGGTGCCAGCCAGGTTTCCAGGGTTGTGAGGTGAATTCCAGGCTTCCCTTCAGGGGATGTGTGGCTGGATGTGTGCCATGGACCCAGGGCTGTGTCAGTGCTGCTGTCACAGAGCTGGGGGGCTGCAGAGCAGGGGGCTCCAAGCCAAGCCTGGCTTTGCTCAAGGCCTCGAGGTCTCCCTTCCCTCCCTGGTGGCTTCACCTCAGCCCTGAGCCCAGCTGGACCAGCTCCACCATGAGAGCAGAGCTGGGCTGAGCTGTCCCCCGGGGTCAGGCTTAGCTGGGCTGACCTTGCAGTGCAGCAACAGCCGAGGAATCCCCCTGGAGCTGTTGTGTCAGATGCTGTGAATGTATGGGAAGAACCGGTCACACTCCGTGCTGTGCATCTACGACTCCCAAATGCTTTCTGCATGATTAGATGTGTCCTCCACGTGCTCTCAAAGGGCCGAGGGAGACTTTCCAAAGAGCCTGGCATGGGCAGGTTTTGTTTCTGTGTGAAGCATAAATCAAATTTCTGCATTGGGGATCCACAGGGATGTGGATCCCTTTGGTTCCCCGTGTCAGAGGGAAATACTTGGCTGTAGACACCTCTGAGCCTGAATGTCTTAAATTATTTATAAATATGTTAAAATTGAAGCACCAAATCCTGTATTTTATGTACTTGAGGCCTGAATCTGCATGCTTGTTTCGAGTGGTGCTCCCAGCAAATCCAACACTATTTCTCGAAGGGGAGGATTTACCAGCCTCCGGTATTTGGTTCTGTAGGATCAATTTTAACGTGAATTTCGTATTAGAGCAATTCATTGCCTCTCCTCCTACCCCTTGCTTGCAGCCTGAAAGGATCTCTCGAGTTTCTCCAGTGCTTACCAGAAAACTCTGGCAGAGGAGCAGCTTTCCCAAGGACCTTGCAGTGCAGGAAAGCTATAGGCTCAGGTTAAAAAAAAACCAAAACAATTATCCTCTTCCTCACCTTTTGTTTTGACCAAATTTCTTCTTGGAAGACCTGTTGGAGCCATGTTAAATTTCTGAATAGCCTGGTTTGTAGTGAAAATACTGACAGCCTTTTAATTGCACGCACACTAATGGGTATCACAAAGCTGAGCTGAGCCACTTATGGGCAGATTTAGAGATAAGGATGCAACTGCCTGATGTCTTCCCAAGAGAATAAAGAATCGATGTGGCCTGACTGGGGACAGAGAGATAAGAAAGCATTTTTTTTCCTCCTCTTGTGCTCTTTTTTCTCTAAAAAGCCGTTTGCTGCCATAGGTATCCCCCTGTATCCGGGGTGCTGCTGCAGAGCCAGGACCCGGCAAGGCTGCTGGGAACTCTTAAAAATGGGTAAATTGGGAAGAGCACCCAGTAACAATAAATACAAACACAGCCAGGCTGGCCAGAGGCCCGAGGCTGTGCAGCCATCTCTGTCAGCTGGTCCTTTGTCCCGTCTGAGCAGATTGCTTCCATGGCCTTTTCCATAGTGACACAGAAAAAACCCCATGGGTTTTGTGGGGTTTTAGAGGATCTTCCCTGGCCATTCAGTGTTGCAGGTCAGGAGCACGAGGGGTCGATTCTGGTTCTCTTTGCTGGTTGCAGCATTTCTTGTGGAGGAGTTGATGAGTTTAAATCACTCACATTTGATTCAGGCTGCTTGGCCACCCCATGGATCTGCCAGCTGGGAAATTTGGAACTGATCTTCAAAGGAAAGTGGTTGGCTGTGCCTCTCTGTGAGTCCAGCTAACATTCCAGTGGCCTGTCCAAATTATCTGTCTCTGTAACTGGCTAATAAGTTAAATATTTGACCTACCCTTGAGGCTTAGGGTTCATTATCATCATACCTCTTTGGTGAAGTGTTGAAAGCATTTTGCATATCTGTACTGTTATTTGTTTAAGGCAAAGCTTGTGGTCTTCGAGTTTTTGTTATGGAAGGACCTAAAAAAAATAAAGGCAGCGAATCATTTGCAAACTGTGGTTTTCCTTTGTCTGCAGAGGTGTTAATTTGTGTGACCAGTGAGGGACAGAGGAGTATATTTGATGTGATTTACTCCCGAGGGGAGGCTGTGCTGGGAGAGTATCTGGGCTGGCAGATTTTCACAGCATCCTCACATGTGCTTGTACATCAGACTCAGAGTTCATCCAGCTACTCAATCTCACTGATTTTGGAAAAAATGAATGAAAAGCTGCCTTCAGCAAAGGTGTGGCCAGTACAGCATCAGGAGACACGATCCCATACCGCTTGTTAAGAGTGAATCACAAACTGATTCTTGGGTGAGGTGGGACACACCCCGCAGGCGGATCACCTTCCACAGGTGATAAAATACAGGATAAAAATACATTTCCAACTTTTTTTAATATCCTCGGTGATAGGTTCGAGCAGATGCCAACAGAGGGAGCTGTGAGATCTGGGATGTGGCAGCTCCGGGCCGGCGAGAGCTGCGGAGCCCAGCCCTGGCACAGCTGGCACAGCTGGCAGGGGTAGCGTGGCTGGAGCGGGTGGTTTGGCTGGCACAGCTGGCAGAGCCTGGCCCTGCCCACCAGCAGCCCTGGCTGGTGGCTCTCGTGGCTGGAGCTGCCTTTGGGAGCCCCAGGATTTGCTGTCCCAGCGTTCACTGTCGTCCCCTCACATGGCAATTGCCTGGTTAGTGTGGGGAGGAAAAGTTTTGGAGAGATTTTAAAAGGAGAAATAGCCATGAAATGAATTTTGACACCTCATCTGTAGGGTCATGTAAGCGAGAGAATGTCTTTAAATACTGTGGACTCCTCTAATTTTCTCCTCAATGTGCTCAGGAAAAAAGCCAACATGAAACTTGGTGGCATGCAAACGATGCTGAGGATAATTTAGTTACCTTCAATTTTCCCTGTCCTTTTGCTCCCCTCACAGAGGCATCAACAATCTCTGACATACACATTTGAACTATTTCGGCCTTTTAGGTCATTTAGGTGATTTAGATCTTTTCAGCTCTAAGCATTCACAGACCCATCTCAAAGCCTGCCCTGTTCTTCTCCAACTGTGCAGAGCCTGAGAGAAGAGTTTGGTATTTTTGTCTCTCTCTCTCTTTTTTTTTTTTTTTTAATTAATTTATTTCCTCTCCTTTTTTTTTTTTTTACTTTTATTTTTTTGGTCTTTTTTCTGCCACATTCCTTAAATTGTCAGTGTCCCAGGAGGTTGGGTCTCAGTTTTCCAGCCTGTCCTGAGCAGGCACAGTGCAAGAGGGCCTTAAAGGCTGATCAGTGACAAGTACCTTGTATTGCTGCTGGGGGTTGGTTTGTATTTAAATTGTTTGGGCTATATTCCATAGCTGGCTGGAGATCATTAGAAGGATCCTGTTTTATTGCAGTTTGCATAACACTAAATCAATAAACACATTCAAGCAGATGGAAAGCAAAACACAGGAGAAAAGTAGCACTATTTGGAGGAGAAAAGGGATAGCAAAGAGCAGTCCTCGGTGATAGTTTTGCCTGGAAAACACAAGCAGATGCTCTCACAGCAGAGACCTGATCTAACATCCACCTGGCAGCTCCCCAGGGCCGGGACATGCCCCAAAGACAGCAGCTCTCAAAGGGCACCCAGTCCTGTGACAAGCAGAATATCACCGTTTATTGCAGCCGTGACCTACTGCGTGGCACGTAACGAGGAATTTTCCATTTCAAACTTTAATGCAATAATTAAGATGTCCATTAAGGTCTTTACAGTTTGGCTGCTTGTAATTAAAAATGGGGGTAGGGGGGGGCAATGGCAGGGAGGTGCCAGTCCAGGGCATCAAGCTCCCACTGGCAGCTTCAAGTGCTCTTCCCTTTCTTCTCTATTTAGTTTCTCTCCTCAAAATCATTTTTCTGGTTTTGTTTGTAACTGTCCCCAGAGCATGGAAAACACATGAAGAACAGTTTTAGTTCCCACAAGTACAAGTCGGGTTTAAGAAAGAGCTTTTACCCTCTACTAACACCTCCAAAACACCGACCCTCCTGCGGTGCAGTTCATGGGGGTGTCTCTGGGCAGTGCCAGGGGTTTCATGCTCCAGTTGGTTTCCAGACTGGTGTAGCTCCTGCTTACACAGTTCCTGGTGCAGGATTAAGGCTGGGGTAGGTTTTAATCCAATAATGGAATGAGAAGAAACCCCCATATAAACCCACACCTTCCAAAGAGTCTCTGCTCCTGGGAGGCCAAAGTCCCATTATCCAGTAATTGGATTTGGCCTCCTAAAGCAGGACTGAAATACTGTAAAATTTTGTTCCCAAATCACCAGATTTTTGCAAAGGATTAACAAAAATTAATGATTTGACTGAGGATGTAACTGCCAGGAAAGCTTTGGCTGATCCCTTGAATCCCTTCCCAAATTGCTTTCCCCTGCTCTGTACAACTCCCAATTTATGGGTGACTCGCTCTTGCTCCTCCAAACATAACACTGAGCAGGACCTTGTGCAACTCTGACATTCATTATTCTCTAAAAAATTGTTTTTAATTTCAGCTCCAAAGGAAAAAAAAAATTACAGTCCCACTTCCATGGAAGACAATGGAAAGGTACACGTGTAGCAATTACCAGGAGATTTTACACAAAGAATTAGCAACCTACTCGTGCATGTCCTGCATTCTCATTAAAGGCAAACTGCTTGTGGGTGACAGGGGATTTTCCTGTGCAACCATCTCAGCTCATTGCAGCTGTTAAATTCCTTTCATGCCGGGTTTTTTTCGCCCCTCTCCTACCAAGTTCCAGACAAACCCACTCATTTCCAGCCCCTCCCGTGGGTGAGTTACAGGTGAGGTGGATGTTCCATGAGTCTCATCCTCAGCCCTTCAGATGCTCAGAGCTGGTGTGGACCCTGGCTGGGCACAGGAGCCTTTCTGTGTTTTCCTTTAATTTTGCCCCAAAAGTGCCCATAAACCTGGTATCACAAATTTCCTAGTTTCAGTCACCTTTGTGTGGTTTTGCTGCTGAGACCAAGATCCTCAGAGCCTGCAGATCTTCTCTGCCTCTTCCAGCATCCTCCCTCCAGCTCCTCCATCCCCTGCCCCATTCCACAAAACCACTTGGCAGGTTTGGGGGAGCAGACAAGGCTCCCACATCTCGCCAGGCTCATGGGAGGGAGGATGTGTCCTCTTATTGTGCACCCCAGGCCCCGGTTAGTTACTGGTTATTTATCAAAATAAACCCCTTGAACAAGAAGTATTATCAGCAGGAGCATAATCA
This sequence comes from Orthonyx spaldingii, assembly GCA_013397795.1. Classification (NCBI taxonomy): domain Eukaryota; kingdom Metazoa; phylum Chordata; class Aves; order Passeriformes; family Orthonychidae; genus Orthonyx; species Orthonyx spaldingii. The sequence goes on along the minus strand of VZTJ01001560.1, from coordinate 1,596,060 downwards.
GATATCAGAGAGGAGGTCTTCAGATGAGTAATTTATTGAGATCTCTTATTTCATTTTATTTCAGCCCATCTGGGACACAATTGTGCTTTGGAAAGGGCTGGAGGCTGCAGTTCCCGCTGCAGGAGCCACCTGGACCAGCGAGAGCTCAGAGCAAACCCCCGTCCTTGCAATCTCATTTTACAGAGACCTCTAAGTAGGACACGCACTGCAACCAAGTGGTGACCTGAGAAATGTTTGCACAGCCCCGGGCTGTCCTTCCAGGAGAGCCAGGGCTGGTGGAGCACGGGCTGCTCTGCACCTGGACACAGGGTTTGGATCAGCGACCAGGACAAACCCTTTCACAGCGGTCCCTGTTCTCTGGGGATTTTGTGCCTGGAGTCAGCTGGGAGTACAACATTCAAATTTGGCTTTAGCACCCACCCTTTTCTGGCAGGTTTAATGCAGAGCTGAAAACTAGAGCATGAGTAAGAAATTACATATTTTGGCGTCGCCCAGGGCTTCAGTGTTTGCAGGTGAATGTTTACCACTTGCCTGTAAGAAGGTGTCACTGCTCTCACCATAGACACGGTTTTCTCTCTTTTCCTTAAGTGCAGTGCCAATTTTTTATCCTCTTCTGTTCATCCTCTCCCTCCTCCTCCTCCTTGGAGATTTCTGGATTAAAGAATAAAGCAGTGAATTGATTTCCTGAACGTGCATTAGAGAGGATTATTCCAGGAGATTCATCCGTGTTTGGTGGATTAATATTTCCAGGGAAGCAGCTCCGATCTCAGCCAATACTTCTCTCAGCGTACCCTGAAATACTTTTTTCTTTTTCAGGCAAGAAAGAGCATTGGGAAAGGCAGGAGACAGAGAGCAGAAGTTCTCAGCACTGGTATTTGAGTTTTGGTATCTTTTGTAACAACAGCATTTCTCATGTAAATACATGAAAGGTGGTTTGTGTGAATTCTGCCTTTTCTTTACTCTGCTAGTAATAAAGAATAAAACCAGACACACGCCAGGCAGGCACAGAAGTCGCCCCAGCACCAGGGAATCAGGGACAAATCTCTGTGTAGCATCACTTGCCACCAGCAGCACCCTCTGAGAGAGGGGCACAGCATCCAAACAAAATGGGGCTCTGTCCAATTCATTAATTTGGCCTCTGTGCTCTACACAAACACAGCAGATCAAGGGCCTATTACGTTATAAGAGCAATCTGTAAAGTCTTCGTAGCAATACCTATTTCTGAATTACGCTTCAGAGGTAACAAGGAAAGCAGAGCCAAAGCTCCCTCCCTCCTGGTCTCTCTTGCACGTGGAGGAGACACTGTTTATAATTGAGCAGAAGAGGCAAAAGCTCTTCCCAGGAGAGCTGGAGGCGAGTCAGCCCCAAGCCCTAATTGAGACCTCTGAGACCAGCCTTTAGATGTCAACCAGCTGGACCAACAACGGTGACTCCTCAGCAGTGCTTGGATAGATCAGCTGGGCTGCCCTTGCAGCTGTAGCAGGGCTTGGTCTGGTGATGGTCAGAAGAAAAGGAGAAAGGAATAAAATATTCAGGTGTTATCAGGGGGAGTACAGGAAAAGAGTGAAGGAAAGGATCTTCATTTTCTTGCTGCCTTCCAAGCCAAAGAAGCACCGGGTCTCACAGCCACATTCTTCTGAGTCTGAAATTCTTGGATGCAGGAGCTGGTTTGATTTTTGCTTCCAGTCTCAGCCTGGGAGTAGCAGAGCAGGAAACCACGAAGTGTCAAAGACAATCACCTACATGTCCATGGGCTTGGGGAAGGCAACAGGGTCCCTGCCTGGCTCAGTATGAGGGGTGGGGGCAGCTGGCTGCAGCTGAAGGGTCAGGGTGGGAGGAAGGATGGAGCTCCACTTGCCCGAGATGGATACCAGCATTCAGAGCAGGAGGTGGGGATGAGGAATTTTAGCTTCTGAAGAAGCAAAGACCTGGCCAGGAGGCTGGGACTGTGGTGTGGCTGGAAAATTCCCAGTGGTGAGTACATCTCACCTCTCCTTGTCTCCTTGTTTCAGTCTGGCTCCCAGGGATGGTGTTTGTCTACCCTGGGCCTTCAGGCACATTTGGACAGGTGACACCAACCCTGGCAGATAACCCAGAGAGAGCAAAGCAAGAAGTTAAAGCAAACAGCAAACAGAACAAATGGATTTGCATTTTCTCAGAGCCACCAGGAATCTGGAGGAATAATTTCTCCAGCTGATGCTCAGCACTCGGCAGTAAGGACATTGCTCGGTGTGCCACTGCTCTATTTGGGACACTGAAATGCAGAAACACGATCTGACACAAAGAATAAGTGCAAACCACATGATTTATGTATTAGTTCCCTCACATGATGAGTGGTAGCTCATGCCTCAGCAGTGAATTGCCAACAGGCTATGGAAGGAGTGTTATCTTGCTCGGCTTCAGACAGAAACTTCGAGTTGAGACACAGATTGAAACATCTTTTTTTGGTTCCTCACGTTTTCTTTCTTTTTGTTCTGCAGGAATCACAGGAATCCCCCTTCCCAGACCCCATGGTAGAAGTATCCTACACCAAATCACCATCTCTTTTTCCTGCTGCAACAAAAGCAGAATATGAGACTCCTCTGTACCTCTGAATGCTTAAACAACAGGGAGAGCTGGACAATATCTTCATTTTCTCCCAATTTCCGGCTTTCTGCAAATAATGTTATCTCTCAAAAAGATTCCTCCCCCTCCCCATGATCTGCCTGAAAAAAAAGAGCTCTTCTAACAAAACATTTGGGGTTCAATCTGGAAATACTCCTCGGGAATTTCTCTTGGATTCATTTTCCAAGTGTTTTGAGTGGAAAACTTTAACCAGATGGCGCCCAAGAGAGCTCTGCTCCGCTCTGCAGTTTTCAGGTCTGATATAACTTATCATCAACTGCAAAACAGCTTTTTTCACGCTGCTCCTTGCACCAGCCCTTACCAGCAGCCCCCTTGGAGACACAGCTCTGTAATTGAAACTGCACTCGGGCAGCGATTCCTTTAACCACGGCAGGGAAACGCGTTGCTCCTCAGCTCCCAAATATTTGTACAGAGCTGGGGAGGCACCCAGGGGCCTCTCCCCACTTCCCACTGCAGTTTTACTGTAGGAAAGGGAGAGAAAACAGGAGTGCAATGCAAAGCTCGGCCCTGGGAGAGGAAAGAGCTGCCTGTGAGCCCAAGTGCTCACCCGGGCTCGTCATAAATCATCCCCCTGAGCAGCAGCATCGCTTGCTTGATAAACGATGCTCCAGCCTGAAGTGTCAAAAGGAAAGAAAAAACCCCACTTTTTCCCCCCTCTTACTTCTCTCTAGTTATTTTTGACAAGCTGGAAGAGGAGAGGGGGAGAGGGAAAGGCTGAGGCATGTTTGATATACACTTTTGACGGAGCTTTTACTTTATTATGTTTAATTGAAAAGTGTTAACGTCGTCCGACATGAATATTCAGCTGATGCCTTTTGGTGCTGTTCCAGGAGTTACGATCGCCTGTGATTCCACTACGGCTTCTCAGCACGGAGCCCTGTCAAAGCCAGAGTGACAGTGGGGAAGCTATTAATTGAAATAGCTTCATTAATTAGTAATTAACAGCAGGGTAATGACTATGTCACACATCGTATTTCAATGAATGCCCTTCATGTGTTATGGGGCTTTTAATTAAAGAATATGCATTTTAATTAAAGGCAAGTTTGGCCCTTTGGCCTCTGGAATACAAAAGATGTTTCTAACTTTCAGGGCTGGGAGGAGGAAAGGTTAGTGTGGGGAAAACCAGGCCGAGTGCAAGTCGTTTCAAAGTTAAATCCCTGGTGCTGCCGTGCCCGTGGGTCCTGGCTCCAGGATGGGGGAGGAAAAGCTTCTGTGTTTGTGGGGTCTGTGAGGAAAGCTGGGTGCAAGAAAACCCCAACTCGGCACCCACTGGAAGCTGCTCTGCACCGTGTTTGACCCAGCAGCTGCATTGGTGTCCAGCCGAGGGAAAATGCAGGTATGGAGGATTTGGGGACAGCTCAGCACAGCTCCCGTCTTCCATGGTGGTTCCTTGGGAAGAAAGTCCCTGCCGCTCCTGAGACATGCACAGGAGTTGGAGAGATCATCTGCATGAGCCAAATAGAATAAATTACACCAAATTTTAGTCTTTGCATGTTCCACTGATTGGGATTTACTCCCTGGGACTGGCGTGGGCACAGCGTTGGTTTCTGTTCTCTCTAAGCACGGCTCTCTCTGGAATGATCCCACACATATGGTGGGAAAGGCAGTGGGGAGGTTTGAAATACGTGGACTATACAGTGAGCACCAGGGGAAAGTTTAGGAAAAGAAATCCAAAGTGCCTGAGAGCTATTTACATTCCCAAGCAAAAAAACTTCAAACCCCTCAGAACAATAAAACCTCAACCCAAGCAGACTCACCCACAAAAAGAGTTACTTTACATTGTGATCAAAAAAGCATTTATGTTTTTAAAACAAAAAAAACTTCAAACTGTCCCCTTTCAAAAATAAACTCTACTCCCCTGACATCCCCATCTGAAAGACTGAAGAGAAGCTTCCCAAATGTGATGAGGATTAGATGAGTGAGACATTGCATTTCAAAGAGAAAATGGCACATCAAAGGCGGCTCCAGCCCATATTGAAGTCCCCACCCAGGAGGGCTCCTGCCTGGGGGGATCGGGCAAGGGGGAGGCGGCCTCTGCTGCCGGGAGAGAGGGTGGGAAGGGCAGGAGACAGCCCCACGTCTTCTTGAAGGCACCTGGCACCTGCATCAGGCCGACACAGTTTTTGGGGAAGCACATCTGCCTCTCCTGGCTAATGGTGCTGGTTGGAAAGCCCCTGCTTTGCCCTGTGCTGCAGAAATGTCAGCAGCGTAATTGTGACTTTAACCTGTCCCAGAAATGAATTTAATGATGAACTGAGAGCATCTTCTGCCTCCCCACCTGGCAGGTCTTGAGTGAGGTGTCCTTTACCTTCTGTCACATTCCCAGTGTGTGTGGGGATGGCCAATCCCTCCAGGAGCACAGGCAGCTCCCTCGCTCCCTCGCTCCGTTTCCCATGAGCAGACCAAACGTTGTCTCAGTTTATGGGCTGCAGAAGAAACTGTGATAAAACTGAGCCATAAAAGCCAGCAGTTTCACCAGGTGAAGATAATTTATGCCACTCTTCACACTAAAACACACAGCACTGGACTCCTCCAGCATCTCTTTAGCCTCATCAGAGAGGATGCAGAGAAATCTGAGAGTCCCTGGTGCCCACAATCACTAACTGAGCCCACTCTGGGTCTTGGCATGGAGCAAACCCTTCCAGCCCCCCCAGGACCCCTGTGGATGTGGTAGCTGGAGGCTGGGACACACGGGGAGGCACCAAGCTGAGCCTTGGTGGCTGTGGAGCAAAGCAAGGAGGTGCAGAGGAAATACAGTTTGGAGCACAGTGGACTGGGATGGTGAGATGCCATCTGCCAAATCCCTTCTGCTGCTCGAAGGAAATCCATGGAGAAAACGAGCGGATGTCGAAATTCAGAGTTCAGCTTTGGAGGAGAGGGTTGGGGGCAGGGAAAATGTGCGAATCACTCAGGGTATCCAAGTATGGTAATTAATGTTAATAACATTAAATAATTTAAATGGACAAGCAGTGTCTTATATTTCTTTGGCACTTTTACTGGTGTCACACTGGGTTTGTCCTTGTGTTCTGGATCCTGTAAGATCCCATTCACTCTGAGGAAAACCAAGTGACTTTGGGGTGAGGGATTGTTACAAAAATCATCTATTTTTTTAAAAAATATTTCCCAAAGTAAAATTCCAGATATGAAATTCCTATCTGGAGAGGAATGTGAATCGTACAGACAGAAATCATTCATTTCCTTTGCAGCAGCAGGGATTTTGGGCAGTTGTGGGAAGATGGACCAGGTTTCTGTTCTCCACTGAGGCTTCCATGTGTACATTTTGCTGTTACACCTGCTCAGACACTAAGAACAGCACATTTTAGCCATATTTTCACCTTTTAGGGTCTACACCCCCCGGGCTTGGTTCCACAACCTCAACTAAAGTTCTGACCAAGCTGGAAGGGACTGTACCATCACATCGTGTGTTTAAAAAAGCCTTTGGATTTACCAGGATTGCTGTTACAGTGCTGGTGCTGTGCTCAGCTGTGTATAAAAGATGGAGAACAGGTTTTCCCCCGAATACAGCTGCTTGGAAAATCATACACGGATTTTTAGAAGGAAAATGGCTCCCTATCTAAACAAATTGCAGCTGTTTGCAAACTCTGCCCATGGAAATTCATTAAAATCCCCTGTTCAGATGGAATGAAGACAGAGGAAAGGAGTCTGGCTGGTCTCTGTGAGAAATTTTGGCCACAGCTTTCTTTTTTATTTGCAGGCACAGCAAGAAAGTCCAGCCTGGCTGTGACCCACCCTGTGCAGAGCAGAGTTTGGCCCTTACTTGTGGCAACTGTGATTTGGGACTGATGATGATAGATCCCAGAATGGTTTGGTTGGGAGGGACCTCAAAGCTCATCCAGTCCTACCCCTCCCACGAGCAGGGACAATTTCCACTGCCCCAGGTTGCTCCAAGCCCCAGTGTCCAACCTGGCCTTGGACATTTCCAGGGATGGGGCAGCCACAGCTTCTCTGGGCACCCTGTACCAGGGCCTCCCCACCCTCACAGGGGAGAATTTCTTCCCAATATCCAATTCTCTGTCACCATGAAATTCTGGGAGCAACCTCATCTACTTCTGTGTTTTCCCATTCTAAGAAAGATGCCTCCGCTGTTTACAGGTTTAAGTGAAATCCAAACAGCCCCACAATGAGCTGAAACCCCTGTAAATGCCTGACCTTGCTCTGCTCTCCCTCTGCTGCACCACAGCTCCAGGAGGGACCCAACCTGGCCCTTTCTTCCTCTGCTTTTTTTTTTCATGCCTTGTTTGTTGTGTACCACAAGTCACCTCATCCCTTTCAAATCAAACGTCTTCTTCCTTTCTGCTCCCAGAAATTAAAATGTGGCAAGGTCTTTTGCTTTTTTTTTTTGTTTTGTTTTTTGTTTTTTTGAACAGCAAGATTAAACATCTTTTGAAGAATAATGTTTTCCTAAGTTTTAGCTGACATTCAATTTTAATGACTTTTTAAACAAAGTAACTATTAACTGTGCATCGTTTTATAGTTTCCTGATGTCTGACAGGTGTTTTTGCCCATGTGGGAAACAGATGCTAATAACATTTTCCCTAATAGCTCATAAATAATAAGCATTTAGCATTTTCCTTTGTATACTGCTCTGTCAATAGCCAATTTACTTTTCAGAAGCCACAACGTTTTCCTGTCAATCAGCTTTAGCCTCGGGCACTTTTTGGTGATTAGAAACCCCTTAGAGAGCGAGAACTCCAAATTAGTTTTAAATAAAAAATAAGAATATTCATGCTGTTGAACATCTAAAGGTAAAAAATAAAAAAAAAAAGAGAGAGATCTGGGTACATAAATATCACTGGTGGGGTATTAATGCTTCATAGAACTAGAGTGACCAACTGCTCTCAGGAGGAATGCAGCAAAGACAAGCACATGCCACAAAGAAAGTAATGTATGCTGGAGAAAAAGAACTTTTTATTAAAGGAAAAAAAAAGTAATTTAGGGGTCTGCTAAAAAGCTCTAACTCTAGGAGAATGACATCACCTTCTCATTTGGAAAATAAGCAGCAGATCTATCACAGCACTTGGTGCCTACCACGGTGTCTCACTCTTTTGATATGCCTTGGATCTCACCATGACATTTTGTCTCTTTCCAGAAGAGGAATGGGGGGAAGCCAAAATCTCTCCCTCTGAGGGAGGAGCAGATGCAGAACTGGGGAGCCCTCAGTGGTAGGCACGAAAGCCAGGAGGTGGCTGGAGCACCACAGGGACCTCGTGGAGCTGGACCAGCTCTCCAGACAATTGTCACCTGCTGGTTCATCCCGGCAGAAACCCTTTCCCCCCTTCACAACAAGGGCCAGAGAAGGGCACAGGTATCTCCTGTCAGACCTTTCAGGCTCCACTGTAACATCTGTCAACTCCCAGGTAAAAACAGCTTAAATAAACTCCATTTAAATCAGCTTTTTCCTCTTATAAATGACAAGAAACAGCACTTTGGAAAAAGTAAACATTTTGTCCTTTTGAAAAACAACAGCCTTGTGCTTCAGGGTTCAGACCTATTTCTGGTGGTGCTGTGTTCAGGTTTCACGCTGGGTTTCCATCACCAGATGTGATCACATCAGCATTTTGGGGGTTGTGGGACCTTTGGCAGAGCTCTGGTTGCTGCTGGAGACAGGACACCAACATGGATGGAGCTTGGCTTCTACACAGTTTGGCCTTTTCTGCATAAATGAGCTGAAATTGATGGATTTCACTGTTCATTATCCTTACATCATCACACTGCATTGTAATCTGCAGCCCTTCTGCCAAATTCATTTTCTCATTCATTTTCCCAGAGAAATGGAGTGATGCCACATTTGCCAGCCAGTACAACAGGCAGGTTTCTTTTTTTTTTTCCTAAGAGAAAGTGGCCTCATTTATTCAAACATATTGACCTGAAACTCTGCGTACTGACATACCTGCAGCTGCACAGAACACCATTACACCCAGGGGCTCTTACTCAATCAAATGTAAACATGAATATTGCAGTGACATAAAATGCAGGTATCACAGAGATACAAGGCAAAGGGTCAGACACTGGGCTGGTGCTTTCAGTTCATTTTTCTCCCTGAACGAAGGGAAAGGAAACTTTTGCCCTCCAATGAAGTAGTTCCTCAATGCCCAAACATGACAGCAGTGATGTGACCCACGTGACTCTTCCTTCCTGAGCAGCAGTGTCACACCAAACCCTTGTGAAGGGACAGCTACAAAATATTTAATGGCAGCGTTAAATGACTTTCCTTGGATTTAGCATCAGCACTGAGGTGAGGAAGCCTGGGTTTTTCTAAGCAATTCAGGCTGCCTGGTTGCCCATGCAGAAGGCAAACATTCCTGATGTTTCAATTCACATGTGGTGACTTTCTAATAATAGGGGTGTTAATTGAGAGCGGAACAGCTCGAGCAGGTGAGTAACAATTAGCTGGGGCTCCTGCTTTTAGCAGACACACCATGGCACATCCGTAGGCTGGAAATCACTTTTGCATATCTAATTTTTAAAGCTAAAAGGTGGCTGTTCTGGAAGCAAAAGGGTTTCTGGCACCAGGTGGGGGTGTTGTGTTATCCCTCACCACTCCAGAGGAGTTCCAGTGAACAGCCCTGGCATCACCAACTGCCAAGGGCTGGTTTTGTTCAACACCTTCTGGTCCTTTCCCAGCTTGACAATGTCCTTCAGGAAGTGCTTGGTAGGAATAGTTGGGATGAAAGCAAGGTTGATGGTTGGTACTGCTGGGATCACAGTTCTTTTTCATGGTCTGGATGCTGATGGAGCACCAAAACCTGAGAGAAGTTTGGAGACTTGCTCTCCAGATGGTGATGGGTGGGAATTGTCACCGCTGAGTGTTAAGTGTAAAAGGTTGGAAAGAAACCTGAAAGACTCATGACACCTTTCTGTCTGTTATTTTTCATTCATCCACTCCTTGGTAATCATCTCCCACCCATTCCCACCAGTTCCAAACCTTTTATCAACTGCTCAGGCTCCCACACAGGAACAGTTCAAGCCAATCTCCTTGGCCAACCTCACCCTGAAAAGGAGGAAGAAGCTCTTAAAACCCACACGCGTCCTTAGGAGAATTTCTCTTGAACATCAAAGTGATGGAGAGGAATCAGAATAATCCCAATGAGTTTTTTCAGTACATTAAACCCCAATTCTTTGCATACTTAAACTAGCCAGGGATAATGTCCATTTCTGATCTTCTCCCTTCCCTTTTTTTTTGGCCTACTACACTCTAAGAGGTAAACTGCCCCGAAAGCTACCTTGTTAATTTTTCCTTTCTGAGCAGTTGGGTTGAAACATATGCCATTAGACCTGATGTCCCCAGCTAAAACCCCTGTCACAACACTAAATATTTTAGCAAATAAAAAATTTTTTAAACACGCGGCCAGATGTCCACGTTGACATAGCGCTTAAGGCGTTTGACTGATAAAAAGCCAGGCCCCTTGGTAAGTGGGGATTTAAAAACATGTCCTGAGGCAAGTGTGAGATATTAAAAACATCCTGGGCTCTTTTGTATGGAGATTTGCATACGTTGAGGTTTTAAAGAGAGTGTCCATCTGTCACTGAGCATTCTCCCAATACAACAAAGCATCGATAAATATTTTGAACCACAGTCACTTTTCAGCAGGCACCAGCAAGGAGGCAGAGCGGTTTCAGCTGGGATATCCATCGCTTTGTGCAATAAAAGGAGCTGCAGTTTCACTTGGAAGTGGTGTTTAATATTTATGAGGATGACAGCCCTGTACAATTACAGAACTACAACCTGGCCCTTGGGTGATTCCATAAAAAGTATCAGCCAGACAGAGCAAAAAAAACCCCTCAAGCTTTTGTTCTGGAAAGCCTGGATGCAGTGATGTACCAGGATTGTGCTTCAGCATGAGTGGCACCTGCTTGCAACACACATGGCAGCAGGCTGGCTCCAGGTCTGCTGGAGCTATAGAAAGATTTCTGCCAGCTTTAATGAGCTCTGGACCAGCCTGGATGCAGCTGAATTGTCACCAAAGTGGAGGAAATTCATTGTTCTTGCTGGATGTGTTGTGAAGAAAGGGTCAAAAATCCACCTGGCCGCAGTCCTGTCCAGATCCATTGCATCAGTGCTGGGTTTGGCTCCTGTTTTAAGGCTCAGTCTGGAATGTGAGAAAGCAGAATGACAGCAAGGATGGGGCTCAGGATGTCCTCACTAGACTAGAAGGTCTAACACGTGGGAGGCATCTTACAGAAGGGAAAAGAAAGCACACAGATGTCACTTGGTGCCTTGAGGAGCTGCAGCCTCATCTCAGACAGGACAGAGGGAGTGACCAGCTCTCCAAACTCCACATTTGTATTTAGTTTTGCTTTTCTGGGTTTATATTTTTTAAGGAGGTGCCATGTTCTCATTCTCCAACCGTCTAGAAGATTTGAAGTGTCTAATTGAGATGAAACAAAGTCACAGCACAAAATCCATTTGCAGCAACTATTTTAGTCACCCAGATCATTTCAGTTCGAGCATGTGTGTGTCTCAACAGGTTGATTATGGCAGGATATTTCCAGTCTGTTCTCCCTGTGTTCTTTCCTCCGTTAAATCTGAATCTATTTCTGAGCCCATCCTGCCTGACCACTGACTTTTCTGAAGAGCCACTCATAAAATAGATGGGTTTTATTCATTGGTTTCTCTGTTTCTCTTGCAAAGCTGGTTCTAAGGGGGCAGTGGCTATTGCAGTGTTGATGGTGGGAGATGCCAGGTGGCAGATGGCTTTTTTTATAGGTGCAACGTGATGGTCCTGCACAGTGTGTCTTGGGTGACTGCACATCAATCTTGACTGAGAAAGAAGAATCTCTACCAGCACGTTTGGAGGTATTTCTGTAAATCTTGTGTTTGAGCTGTTAAACACCCAAGGAAAGGTGAGATTCAAGAAAGCAAGAGGCAGGCAATAATAAAAAACCCCCTCTGACTCACTTGTAGAATACACATATTTATTGGAAAAGCACTGATTTCTCCCCCAGCAGACAATGCATGTTTGCTGCTGCTTGAAGGCAGCAACACTTTGCTTGCAAACACGAGCTGCCAAAGGAGACTTTGACTTTCCTCCCTATAGTTGTAGGACAGCTTCTATGCATGCAAGGGACACTTGATCGGCTTTGGGACAAATCCTGTGTGTCTGGATGGTTAAAGGGCTGCATCAGTGGTGTCAGTGGTTGTGGTGTTAAATGCAAGACTGCTTGGGAGAACAGGAGGATGTGACAGCAGGAAAATGGCTCTTGAGCAGATTAACTTCAGTCAGGAGACAGGGAATGACGTGGATAAGCATATCAGCTTGGAGATATCACAGTCCTGAGGCCACAGTTTGGGGAAAGTGAATGCTGACCTGCTTGATTAATCTCTGTTTGAAGTTTAAACGACCTAAGATGCAAACTGGGAACTCAATGTGCAATTACAGCTCGTGAGCTTTCTGTGCTCTGGTGCTGGTGGTAAGATGCATTATCAGCTGGTTTCTTTTCAACCATCTATTCTAATCATTGCTTGTATTTTGGGCACTAATTTGTATAAAAAGGCCATTTCCCCACAGGATGTAAGAGCTCAGCTGTCATTTAATTTAAGGACTTAGAAATTTTCCTTGTGAACAAGGCTATGATGAAACACAGTTTTCATCCATCCCAGGGGTGTGGTACCTCACAGGGGCTGGCAACATCCAAATCACAGGTTGTAGATCTTCTCTGGTGAAATCTGGTTACAAAAATTTTAAGATTTGGGCTTCAAGGCAGGATATTTCCAGATCCCTCTCAAGCCCCTCTGTTGAGCCAACTTCTGCTTCCAAGCAGGCAGCAGTCTCTCCTCACATTAAGCAAATTAATTTAGGCATGTCTACCTTGATGACTGCTGGAAATGGGTGCAAAAATTCTTGAATTTCAGGTTTACCACGTCAAGAACGTGCATGAGGGAGGGTTAATGCTGCCAGCATTGGTGAGAGCCAGGAGAACAAAGGCTGAGTTTAAAGCCTTTGTGGACAGTCGCAGTCCTTTGGCAGAGGGGATGGGGCTGAGGATTGAACCAGTTTGTTGGGCCTTGTTTGACTGCCAGAGCTGGCTTGGGCACACCAGCCCTGAGCCTGTGCAGCTGAGGAAGGGCTGGAAGACTTTCACTGATCCCATAACAACCTGTTGGTTGGCACATCCTGATCCAGCACGGATCGCCTGGGGAACGCGCACGCCGTGCTCGTGTCAGCCAGAGCCTCCCCTCGGTGAGCCAGCAGAGCCGTGCCAAGCTGCACTGGCTCTGACTCCTGCCAGAGGGGTATGGCACAGAAATTAAATGCCAAATCCTTTTCCTTTTATATAGCCAATTAAAGTCAATTAGACCAGTGGTGTGAGCTAGGCACATTGGCACCGGGGTGAAGGTAGAACAGTTCTCTGTCCCATGAGCAGAGCTGAGTTACTCTGTTTTTCTCCCAGAGTGATTCAAGCTAGGGGAAGAGGCACTAGATTGTGAGGAGAAGCATTTCAGAGAGAAAAAAATCAGTCCTCACTAAATCTATATCCCATCTCCTCAAAGCTTGCTTACTGCCAGCTCCCTAATTTATGTAAACTGGTCGTCAGAGCTGAATTAAAACCTACAATTAGCAATCCAGGAGGGCACGGTGGTAATTCAGACAGATGTGCCACTTAAAAATATTTACATAAAGCTTGCAGGATAACCAGCACTCCCAGAGGGAGCCATCAGGAGAGGCTCTGGCATGTCCCCCAACACAGCTCCACTGCCCCAGGCTGCCGAGCACAACCACGGCTTAGATTTGCCAAAGACTGCAACCCCAGCTGCAGCTCCTGGGATTAAAAAATATAAAGACCTAAAAAAGTTATCAGGAGCCTGAATGCTGCCTGATCTTTTTCTCACGAAGGTGCTCTGGGGTTTGCTTGAAGCTGCTCAGAAACCCCAAATCCATCACAACCAGCCAAGAAATCCTCATTTCTTGCTGCACCATAAGCTCATTGGCATGAACTCTCCCCACACACAGTGATCAGGACTTGCTGAGCCTAAATTCCATGAGGTAGTCCATGGCACAGAGGGCAGCTTGGCTCAGTGGTGAGAGCAGGAGGAACAGGGTCTGATTTTTGGTGGCCATGCAAAGGGCTGGCAGCTACTTCTTGACTCACTTTGTTGCTTGTAAGGGCCAGTTCAATCCAGCAATTTTTTCTTGGAGAAAGCTTTAGGGATTATCTTGCACTTTTAAAAATTTGGGATTGTGGACCAGACCAGAAAGCTTTCGCTGTGCTCTGGTTGAGGGCTTGGCTTCCACTTCTGATTTAACCAGCTTGTGGCAGCAATGGGCTTTTGTCAGAAAGCATGAAGAGTTTAGGGGGAAATTTTTAATTTGCAAAGATCCATTGCTGTTAGAGTGCAAATCCAATCCCATTATACACAGCCTCAGTTGTCCTTCAGTGCAACTCAGACATGAGGGAAATCCTGGTGGATGGATGATGGGCTCCATTTGTGGACCTTTCCCTCTGGTGCACCTCCTCTTTATCTCCCAAATGGAATGCAAGGGATAAACTACCTTTGGAAGGCAGCACTTTCTGTGTGTTCAGATGCTCTAATTTAGAGTTTTCATCTGCAATTTCGGCAGCAGGTAAAAGATGGCTTGAAAGGAATTGTGTAGGTGGTGCTGGGATGTCAGGAGGGGTCATGGGCGTTCTCAGGAGGGTTTAAGAGCCTTGGACAAACACATCTGCCCAAGCATTTTAGAGCTGGGAAAAGCACTGGTAGCAGTCAGGTATGAAATGGGGCCAGTTCACACAGATGGTGGAGACAGTCATGCTGGTTTAAATCCACAGCAAAACCAGTGACTAAATTGGCTCAGACACAGCCCTGGTAGAACCAGGAAAAACTGTTCACAGATGTCAATTTATGGATATAAGCTTTTTTTTTTCCCCCTGCCCTGGCTAGGGATAATCACCATTTGCCACCTTTCCAGTTGCATGAATTCACATATGATGCAAAGAAATTTCAGCCTGGAGAATGCAAATGAGCTTTTGAAGATATTTCTTTGTTATTCTCTTGCTGCTCTCACCACACACAGTATTTCCTGCTCCCTTACTGGTAGCCAACACCTCCTCTGGCTCTGGCTCTGGCTCTGGCACTGACACGTATTTCAAAATGATTGCAAAAAACCCATGAATTTTTCTCAAATATTTATGGGAACACCCAGAATGTTCACAGCAACACATGAAAGACTGAGTACCAGATCCACTTGTTTATTAGCAAAATACAGGAAAAAAAAGAAAAAGTGATTGCCCTGTTTTTGTATCTGTGGCTTGCTCAAAAACCTTCCAGATTTGAATATATTTCCATTTAAAAATGGATATGATTTACACCAAGGTTGATTCATCTGCTGGCCTTGGTGGCTGGAATATTCCAGCAATGGGTTTGCTTTGTTTCAGCACAATAGAAGTTGAAAAAAATTACTGTGGATGAGTTTTAATATTGCAGCTTTTATGTGGAACATGAAAGCTCACTAGTTTAATACAAAGTCATTACTGCAGTTAAAACCATTAAGTTAATTAATATGGACATTTATTACTGCCGATAAAAGATAATATCAGGGGATTTATAGAAACGATATATCTGTATATTCTTCCTCCTAAAGTCTCCAGGAAGGCAGGACTTTCGGTGGGGTGGAATATAATGTAATGGCACCTGTTCCTGGGGCTGGCACTGAAGGTAGGTCAAGGGGAACACTTGCAGCAGAGTCATTAAGACAACCCCGGCCCCGAGAGCACCAGGGCTCGCAAAATAAATCCTTCAACCTTGATAATTATTACACATTGAAGGCAGCAGAAAGTCCCTCGGTCCTGCCGAGCTTTAAGTGGTAGAATAACCTGTTTCTTTTATCAGCAGCAACCCTTCCGCTGCTCAGCGTGGGGACAGTGTCAGCTCCCGTCCTTGCACATAAAGGTAACTCTGTCCTCGGTTTTTTAGCCAGAGAAAAGTCAGCAAACCCTCAGCTCTCACCCCTTTCACCTCCCCAGGTCTTCAGAGCTGAAAAACCTCAACTTGTCCCCGACTGCTCTTGGTCATTTCCTCGCACTGATGCCGGATAACAGTTGGGCAATTTAATAGAGCTTTGCAAACGCAGACAACTGCAGAGTGTGATAGAGGGGCTGTATCAATCACCATAATGACAGACATTAGCAGAGTGCCAAGTGTTTTGGTCTCAACAGATCTGTCACCGGTTTGCAGGCGGCAGTTGTACGTACAGGTCTGGGCATCGGCCGCTCTCGCTCGCTGCTGTCTGCAAAGCTGTCACTTGCAGAGGAGATTTATTGGGCTGGGACATGTGATTTATGTCAGACGCCTTCAGCTCTGCTAACTCGTATGCCACAATAGCAGTTAACAAGCAATTAAAATCTTTGGTCTGTTGTGCTGGAAGCTACATCACAGTTCCCCGAAATCAGCATTCAGCATTAGCCCCTCTTAAAAATCCTCATTTTGGAGGCTGGGGGGAATTTAAGAAGTGCCGTTGCTGGCATAGATAATTTCTTACTCTGCCTAAAATGGTGTGAATCGGTTCTTAGGGAGGGCACTTTTAATTCTGGCTTTCTCTAGGTCCACTTGTCCCACAGTTGGGCTGTGGAAATCTCTTGCTGGTTATCTGCCACGCTGTGTGTCTGCTCCCGTGGGCTGTAGCCAGAGGGGAAGCCCCAGCAGACAGAATCACATCACAGAATCATGGAATGGTTTAGGTTGGAAGTGAATCTCGCAGTTCAAGTGGTTCCAAAGCCCTGCCATGGGCAGGAACACCTTCCACTAGAACGACCCAAGCACACAGCACTTGCTGTCATCCTCTCTGCCGGAGAAGCTCCTCCAGGACCCCTCTCCTTGGCCTCTTCCCACTCCCCAAGCTGCTGAGCTGGTGGCTCATGGTGGTGCCCACACATCCAAACTTCTGCTGCCGACTCATCTCGAGACCAACCTGGCGAAAACCTGGTCCAGCAACACCTTGATATAAAGTCACATTTCATGGAGCAAAAATGGCTTTGGGTTGATCATTTGAGGCAGCATCTCCTGACTCTGCACTCAGGCACCCACTGCTGCCATCCCAACATCCGCAGCTGCTGGAGAGTGGCACCAACATCTTGGCCACCTCTGAAGCCACCATCAGGGCAGGGAGCCCAGGCCAAACTGCTGGGACTGAAGTGCATCCAGCCTCACTGGTGAGCCCCTCTGCTGTGCTGCCTGCACCGAACTCCTTGAGCCAGACAGCACTTTGGTGCTAATTAGCCTCATTGCACACACACAGCTCTGCCCTGAGTGATGCAGCCTTAATTGCTAATGACATGGATGGGGTTTTTTTGTCCTTCTGTTACAACCGTAGTGGTGGTGAATACACACCTTCGTGGGTATTTTCACCCACTGGACACTGCAGTTCTTTCTCCCCCTTCTGTTCTGTGGTCTTTGAGCCAGCATTTCAGAGATCAGGTTTTCATCCCATTACAAAATGGATACGTGAGGCTGAGCCAGTTTTCTTTGTGGAGAGGATGCACTCTCTAATACACAGCACACACTTAAATCCCCTTTTTCCCTTGTTTCAGTGCAAACTTCAGTTCATATTGGAAATAAAGCATTTGTGTTTCTGCACTTTTCAACCTGTTAAAATCACAGACAAGCAACTGCCCAGTGCAGCCATCAGGAAATGCTGCCTTCTCACTTCTCAACCAATAACCAGAGCTTTGGTGCTTTTCCCAACATTTTGTCCTTCAGAGATGGTGTTGCCATGTGGTAGGTGAATATCTGATACTTAACTCCCCCCAAAGCCTTCCCCTAAAGCTTTTTCCTGCTGTAGCCACTCATGGTCTGTGTGGTGCTGTGGGAGGGCAAACCCCAGTGATGGGCTTAGCTCAGATTTTTGGCTCCAGCCCAGCTTTGCTAGGATTCAGACAGACCTTCCTGGTATTTGCAGTTTTCTTGGCTATTTTTCCCTCTCCCATCACCCCACAGGATGGATTCCTCCTGCCCTAACAAGCCAGGAAAACCCCAGGGCATCAGCTAATGAGGTGTTGGGAGGGGTTTGTGCCTTGTGGTACAAAATTGATACAACAAATCCACTCCTTCTCTTTTAAAACATTGACTGTTTTCCTCCTTTTCAAGGCAAAAGCTATATCCACCCTTCTGACTAATCTTTTTGCCATGGGCCTGAATTGTCTGATCCTTTAGGCACAGGACCTGGGTGTGAAGTCCCAGGTAAACCTGGGATTACAGTCAGGATCCCAACTCAGCACTGAGCTGTGCAGTCTCACACATCAGCTTGGGAAGGGGGCATGTTTCCTGAAATTAAAGCAAAAAAAATATATCCAAGGAACTATACAAACCCTCTGGAGGAACTTCTGCTGAGCAAAGGTGATCCGTGCTGACATTGAGAATTGTTTGATTTACAATAACAGGGAGATAATATTTTGCTAAGCCTGCCTGTAATACAATGTGTGTCATTTTAAATTTCCCATTACACTGAGCAATCTAATAAATAAATGCCCCAACTGCAATAAACATGAATCATGCAGTGTGGAGAAGCTCTCAGCAGCCCTGGAACACATTTCTTCTTCCTAATGGTCTTTGGAAGTCACCGATTAATTTGACTTTGAGCTGAGTGTTTCTGGAGCACAGCAGCCCGGCTACTGCCAGGCAAGTGCCTGCAAGATGCTGGGTCAAACTCTGACGAGATTTAGTGACAAATCAGATTTACAAATTAGGGCTGTGCTGCTCTGTAAAGGATGCAACTCAAGCCCAGTGATTAGCAAGTACATGGTCAAGTAGAATTGACTACTGGGGTTTTTCAGGGGTTTTTTCCCAATGCTGGGAAACAAAAGCAATTGTTTTACATCCTGCAGCAACAAAAGCCACCTTCTGAGAACAAGAAGTTCTTGCCATTGTCCCCTAATTTCTGCTGTTTGTCTTTCACTGGATTATGTGCACGTGAAGGTATTTTAGCTATCTCCTGCCTTCATGCCAATATATGTTAAAACTTGGGATGGAATTTAATATGAGTAATGTTAGGGGAAACAGGTCAGGGTTTCAGATTAACACCAATAACCATAATGAGAACAGATGCTTATATCCATCTGGAATGTAGATTTAATATGTTAAATTCATAGCTCAGTCCCTGAAATGCAATCATCAGATGTTTACTGGTCCCAATTTAATGAGCGATTTTGGATTAAACAGGGGCCAAACAACAGGCCACCAATCTATATTAAATCTCTGCAAAATGAAAATTGCAAAGATTTACTTAGGGTCATTACACAAGAAAATTTAATCACAACCTCATCCATAATGTCACATCGTCATCAGACTGATAATTGAAATGCCATGTGAGGGATTATGAATAACCCTCTGTTTATGAAGATAGCTTTCTGATTATCTCCGTGTCCTGTGAGTAACATAAAATATGATTTGTATTAATGTACATGGGCCTTGCCTAAAAGAAACCCATTGGGGATCTGCAGAAAAAAGTCTGATTTTTTTTTTTTACCTTCACTCTTCCTGATGGGAGATGTTGTTAAATAACATTATTGCCACAATTTTAAAGCTGCATGGTGAGGTGAAGCCTTGCATACAGACTCAGGCTGTGTTTATGGCATCACAGGGAGACAGAGCTTGCAACATCCCTGCAGCTAGGTGGGTGCTTATAAAGTATTCAGCATGTGATTTTAGTAAGCAAACATTGATTTGTCTAGAATCAATACTAATTTTTCAGACTGTATGTTCTCTAGGGCAAGAAATGTATCTTCCAGTATTTACTAAATACTTAAGTACATTTGGGATCTTAATAAGAACACACTTTTGAGTTTGGCATGTTGCAAAATACTAAACTCTTGGATAACTGACAATTACATAATTGTGCATTGTAATGGATTATACAACAGACTACAAAGAGCCAAATTTCTAATGGCACTTTGGTTTCAAAATTTCACCTAAATATTTATGCAGCGTGTGCTGAAGGACTCTGTGCTCCAGCCCTGAAGGTGAATGCTCAGCTGAGATAATCCAGGAACCACACGAGTGAGCAACAGGCTCCTCTTGAGAGCCAGTGCTGCTGACACACCTGGCTTGCTACCACCCTTTGCTTCCAAATTTTCCTGCCTACACGATCCAGCCACTCAGGAGGTGATGCCCTACCCTGCCACTGTTCCTGGCTGTGTCAGCTCCTCCCTGTGTGGTGGCCCTGGTTGGTGACACCAACCTAGCAGGGTCTTGGAGATGACCCAGGCACCCTCAGCAGAACAACGAATGCCCGGCAGAGCAGTTGGGGTTTCTCAGTCTCTGGCCCCACAGCCGAGATCTCAATGTCAGTAACTAAACCAAGCTTCCCCCCGCCAAACCCAGGGCAGGAGCAAGGATGAACTGAGCAGCTCGTCTCCAAAAATGTGGCTGCCTCCTCTTCCAGTTGCCTGAGCTCGGTCTGAACCCGCCCCACACCCTGGGGATCCAGTTCTGTTTGCAGCAAGATCAGAAGGCAAATGGGAATGTGTCTTTTCCCTGTCCAGGACTGCCTTCTCTGTCACCTCATTGTCAGTGCTGCAAAACTGATCACATCCCATGTGTTTTAATTGCCCTGCATAGGAATTAATTAGCCCCTTGGCCAGAGAACAATTAAGCACCGAGCTCAGGAACAAGAAAAGCCAAACAGAATAAAACCCTGAATTTCCTGCCTGTCAGACAGAAGCCAACAGTCCCTGACATGGGAATCTCGCATCCAAACTGGAACATGGTGTCCAGTGTGAGGAATTTGGACAGCTGGGTCTTCCTGTCCCAAGCAAAAGTTTGAAACAGCTCCCCACATCACACTTATTCATCCCAATTTTAAACAGCTTTAGCCTCGTCCATAGCTGAGGTTTCCAGTGGATCTCAACCCATGTTGAGCTTAACAGGCTCTGAAAAACTTTTGCATTTACTTCTTAGCTGTGCCAATCTGGGAATAACATTCTCTGCTGTAAATAATTTGTTTCCAAGCAAATCTGTGCTGCTTTTTGACTGCAGCAGGCATCAGACAGCCAGAAGTGGAAGGAGGCAGATTTTTGGCACTAGTACATAATCCATGCAATTAAATGCAGATAAATAGGTAAGGTATATCTCTCCATGGACCAAGGCAAGGGAGGATGTTATTTTAAATTAAATCCTTGTGGTATTTCTGACTGTCCAACCATTGAAAAACCAAGGAACAAATGCCATGTGAGTGGAATTTTGCCCAGGATGCCACATACCCAGCTAAATGCACATTTAACAGGCTCAGCCAGCCTTCCATCCCCCAGGCACCATCTCTCCCATGGGCTGATCCAGACGGGTGTCTCAGAGCATCGTTGCACTGCCAGGCAGTGCTTTGCTCCACTGGCAGATGTCCCCCTGTGATATTGAAACCGTGAGGTTCTAATCCTACAATTACCCATGCGGGAGGTCATTATGCAGGTACCAACACAGCCATCCCAGGCACAGGATGGTGGCTTTGGTTGGTCACTTCCTCTTTCCCAGCCCCAGGATGTCTCGGAGAGTTTCTGCAGGCAGAAGGTGCTGGAGCGGGTTCAGCTCCGCGGTGATGACAGGACGCTGTCGGCTCCGCTTTCATGGAACAGTTGGCCTGAGTGTTGCCTTCCTATTACCAAGGGTAAGACAATAAAGAGTCATTGTTAACGGGTGCTGGCACGTGGGCAGAGCTCAGAGGTGCTGGGGGGGGCCCAGTGCCACCCCTGGCACACGGACACCGCGCGCGGGTCTCCCGTGGTGACGGGAATGGGGAAATGCAAATCCTGGGATGGGGGCAAAGCTCCCGCTGTGTAACGGGACTGATATGGCAGAATGCTTTCCTGAATTCCATCCTGTAAAAGCCTCATCTGAAGGTGACAGCAGCCACCAAATGGAGGTGTTAAAGAGAACTGACGCATCCGATAAACTCCAGCTGTCGCCTCCAGTCAGCGTCTCTTCTCTTTCCCCTGCCTGGGCCTCTTCTCTTGGCTAATAGCCCTAATGATAAAGATTGAAAACAGTTTTTTCTTCTTTTGCTTTCAGCCTCAAAGGTTGATCTTTGATTTTTTTCCCCTTCTTTAAATAGTCTTATTTCTCAAAGAAGAGACAACTGAAACCCAGGAAAAGTCAATGGTTTGCTGCTGGACCTGTTTTTCTCTAGGAAGATTGTAAGACACTTTTAGGATGCTTTTCTGTAAACCCCAGCTAAACTCTGCTCCAGACCCTATGCTCAGGACTTTCCTTTTTCTCTCCCAACCCCTGTTTAACAGATCAGACTTGAAGCTTTTTTTCCTTGCTGCAAAAAGTCTTATAAAACAGATCAGAAGATCCCAACCCAAAGTCTCTGAGGTCACACTCGGGTCACATCATTTAATATGAAACAGATGATTTTTGCTTTGTTTTCTGGTTGAAAGTTAAGTGAGGTGGTGGAGGGTGGTCTGCAAACAACTGCAAACTACTACACTAGCCAAAAGTTAATTTAATTGATAGAGTATCTTTTCTTTTTTTCTAATTGTTTCATAGGGTGATTTTCTCATAGCTTAACCTCAGCCAAGGGAAAGATGAGTCTGCAAAGAAATCATCAAAGAGTTAAAGGATGCTGCAGGAGCATTGGCTGCCAGTTCAGGATACAAATACACTGCCCACTAATCAGAGCTAAAAGTGGTGTTCCTCGGTGGGGAACAAGGATTGCTGTGTAACTATTATGAGCTGAGGTGAAGAGATTAATTTGGATTCCCACCCAGGTACCCAATTTTTTCATGGCAGATATTAAAAGCACTCCTGGCTCACGTATCAGTAAGGACCTGTCTCCCTCCACTCTCATAGCAGGGTATGGCAGTTACGTGAAACTGAGCTGTGATTCTCTGAAACTGCTAAAATTGATCCCTCTGTGTAGAGGCAAAGTATTTAGGACTTTTTGGAACATTTAATTTTGCTTCAATAAGCCCAGATTAATAAAGTGAAGTGAATGTGTGAATACAAGATATATATATATATATACATATATATGCATACATATATATATATTTATATGTATGTATGTAGGCACTGATCAATCCATCACTATACCTCAGAATGTTGTTTTGTGCAGAGAAATAAAAATCTTCTGCATTAGTTTCTACTCCTGTCTCAGGGGCACAGTGGAAAATTACCCAATGGTGAAGAATGTCACTTACTAACATCACATTCTGCCCAAGAAAAATGGTTGACGAATTAATGTAAATAACCTACAGTATTTTGCTTTTCATACTCCACCATCAGTTAGAAATGTCATAAAGAGAATGAAGCAATGAGAAAATGAAGATCTGATCCCTTGATGTTGGGGTTTTTTTCAATAGTGGCTATTTTGAAAACAATCCTCTGCTTACTTACGTGACCAACACAGAGAAAAGAGTTAAAAGTGGCACATTATCTTTCCAATGACATATTTAGCCAGTTATTCAGGCTATAATGAAGCTGTGTAATGAAGTCAATGTCCTTGAAAGTTCTTCATCAATTTTTTTCTCATCTGTCAGCATATCCACTTGCCGACACAATATTAATTAAACACAACATTTCCTGGAGTGTTGAAGTGAAGTCCCATCACTGATAATGAACAGGTTTAGGAGAGTCACATCCCAACAAAATTACTTTTTAAACCAGCCTTATTAAGCAGAAAATTAGACCTAAATCACCCTACAACATCCTCATTAAAAGCCACTGATCCTTGGCTGCTTCTATGTTCTAACATCTTTAATTAGCAAACTGCTAGTCTATCTGCCATGATAAATGCTATTAATCTTACCTTTCATTTGCTTTCTCTTAACCTATCCTTTGCCCACTTCAGGGAGACACAGGCTTCCACCAGGACTCGTTCCATTGCATTTAATGTCCTTGTAAGGATGAAAAATGGGGCAGTCACGGGTTAAACGCGATGACTCTCTCCACCCTTGCTCCATCACTGAATTTCAGAATTTGTGGATATCTTGGACGGCAGACTTGCTGTGTTTGAGGGTGAATTAAGAGCTTTTTCCAGTGCATATATATGGAATACTGTTGTCAAACCTTGGTAGTAAATCACAGTGCAACTGCAGTTCGGTGCCCTCTCCGCTGCCCTGCTTCAACCATGGAAGAGTTATGGACATCAATTAAAAAACTCTTCTGGGTGTTTGTGAAGGCTCCACCCAGGAGAAAAAAAAAGCTTTAAAAACACGATTGCATTTTAGAATTGTAGCTACTAAATCCACAACCTTTGAGGAGCCTTTACAAAGCGTGACAGCTTCACAGCCTCCTTAACGTTTGTTCACAGGAGCTCCAGAACACATCAGGACAAATCACACCCTGCATCAGGCCACTTTCACATGGCATTAATCAGGGGGAAGTGCACAATGCAGGGCCATACCATGCATTTCAGAAATGCACTGCTGTTTGCTGCGTTCTCAGGTGCAAAATGCCATCCCAGTTTATAGCTGTGGAATTGGGACTTTACGCTACGTTCATTTCCGCTGATTTTTGCACTGTGTCTGAGCATCATCTTCTTACAGCAAATAACATCAACCATGTTCAGCTCACAGCTCCTGGGCAACAGAGAACTACAAATTTAACCTCCCTCAAATATCTTGTGATAAATTCAGTTTGCCTGGGGGTCAGTCTTTTCTCCCAAGCAACAAGTGATAGGACAACAGAAAATGGCCTCAAGTTGTGCCAGTGGAGGTTTAGATTAGATATTAGGAAAAACTTTCTCACAGGAAGGGTTGTCAAGCCCTGGCACAGGCTGCCCAAGGCAGTGGTGGAGTCACCACCCCTGGAGGGATTTAAAGATGTGGTACTTGTGCACATGGTTTAGTGGTGGGCTTGGCAGTGCTGGGTTAATGGTTGGATGATGATCTTAGAGGGCTTTTCCAACCTAAACTCTGCTAGGACTCTATGACTCAAATAGGTCTTTCTAATGAGCCTCTGAGAGAGGCTCTGACCCGTTGAACGCTCCATGTCCCAGAGGCAGACACTGTCCACAACCTTCAAATTTCAGAGCTTAACTCTGAGATTTGTCAGCATAATTCACTCCATGTGCCCGTATTCATTTATCTTTCACTGTTATCATCCCATATTATTTAGTGACTAGACTTGCCTCCCACAGATACAAACACTTTCCCCTGGCAGCTTTAATGAAAACTGCTTTTAATTTCACATTGCCCTGGGTTATTCTGGCTGCTGATGGGCTGCTTCTTATTGGGGACAGATTATTCTAACTGCTAGGAAACCACGACCTTTTAAGCTTTCATTTTAAGTCCTAATTCTAGCACTAGGCTGGAAGGCAGGGGCTCCTCTCACTGTGTTCCTGTCCCTGAAAAGCAGGCATCCATTCTGAGCTATCTGTGTAGCTTCTGCAGTCAATGCCAAGAGATAAGCATCCCCAGAAGGCGACTTGTCCACCTATTCTACAGTGACACGAATTACCCTTGGGAAGCTGTTATCTATTATTCCTCAGGATGGAGACAGCCCAGGCTTAATTAGTTGTCTGACTTTTAGATGTTGAGTTAGGTACAATAATCTGACTCCCAGTGATTTTTTTTTTCCCCTTTGTTTTCATTCTGGAGCAGATGAGTCACGATTCATATGCAAGGATCGTACTCGTGAAGCTGTGCTTTTCTAATGAAACCCTTCTCTCACCCCCAATATGTTTCCATTATCTTGCCATCAGGAAATAATTTTTTCTCCTGCACACTAAGACACATGACATGCTCATTTACCCACACACGTGCGAAACCAGATTAACTACTCCATAAATTAGTTAAAAGATTTTCCCAGAGAAAATGAAGAGGAAAGACATGTAATTTCCACTTTTCAGCTCCTGAATGAATGAAGACACTTTGTCTGCTCTGTACATGACCATTTAGACAGACACTAGAAATCGAGATTTCTGAATTGAGATGATCAATTTTATGTGAAAAGAGCTTCTCCACTCCACCCTGATGATCAAGTTTATGTGAAAAGAGCTTCTCCATTCCACCCCAAGTTATTAATGTTTTTACCTCAAAATCAATGTCCACTGTGTTGGAGGTTTTTTCATATTTGTGTTAAAGTCTGCCATTCCCTGTCTCCAAATTTGGGGTATACTGATCCTGAATTTTAACAGCTGGACCAAATGAAACCCCGAACTCGGGGTAAAACCACATCTGAATGAAAACTGAGATCAGAATAAACTTCAGTTCTAACTCAAAGAGAACGTTTCAGGCCAGTAGCTGGGATAATGTGATGAATGAATCATAGGTCAGTGCAGCAAACTGACTGAAAGTCATTAGAGAGTCATCAGAATATTTGTGATGAAATAAATATCAGCCTTGGCCATGAAGGGACTGGTTCTGGGGCATTCCTGTCTGAGCAGATACCCCTCACATCATTGCCAGGATGGGCCACTTCGTGATGGCCAAGTCCCAACAAAACCCCAGCCCGCAGCCCCTTGCAGGTTTCCGAAGTTTTTAGATTAAATTAAAGTGAAAAAATGAGTGCTACTCCTATTGCAGGACCTGATGGCAATCTCACTCCAGTGCAAACAAGCAGAGACACACCTTTTAGTCTGGTTTGAATAAAATATCTTCCATGCCTTAGCCTGGTCACCTGGGTTGTCTCCTTTTAACTGGAGCACTCCTCGTGTCAGTTCCATTAATGCCATTGGGTAGGTGAAAATAGTTTTTTTATTCCAGACAACTAAAACCAGCCATTAAGAGTATTTCAGTCTGCAGAAGTGTGTGTGTGTGTGTGTTACACAGGAAATCATAGGGAGGGCCAGGGAGTAGAAATGAAGTATCAGAATCTGCCCAAATAATGCTGATCACAAAAAGTGAATTTCATGAGGCTGGCACTTGTCTCATTTGAAAATGAGAAGATCCTCTGAAGTTAGGAGAACGATACTGGTGCAAAGTAAGTGTAAGAAATGGACTAACTTCATGGCATGTAAACCAAAAGCTGGGGGTCAAACTGGGAGGGGAATTACAGGCGTGCTTCAAAACCAGAGGCTAAGGAGGGATGTGACTACACGAATAAAAAAATCCCTGTTAGAAGTGCCCGTTTTCCTTGCAAAAAGCAAAACAAGGAGTTGCTCAGCCAGCGATAGCACCTCCTCCTCCCTCTGTGTATCAGCCCTGCTGCTGTCCTGGGGTTACCAGCTCTGTGCAGGGCTCTCTCTGAGGCTGAGCCTGTGGCTCGAGCAGTGACAGAGACGCCGAAAAAGCAGCAAAGGACAGCCCAGCAATGACACTTCTCGTTACAGACTGGTGCTTTCACAGAGCCAGGGCCCCGGCTGGAATCTTTGCAGGGCAGGAAGCGAAGGGCAGGACA
Organism: Orthonyx spaldingii; assembly: GCA_013397795.1. Classification (NCBI taxonomy): domain Eukaryota; kingdom Metazoa; phylum Chordata; class Aves; order Passeriformes; family Orthonychidae; genus Orthonyx; species Orthonyx spaldingii. The sequence continues at coordinate 1,569,149 of VZTJ01001560.1, read as the reverse complement.
CGGGAGCTCAGAGAACCAGAAAGATGCGTTTGGCAGCCAGGGCAAGTTCCTGTAGCAAAGCATTTCATAAACTCTGGCCCAGATTCTCCCCTATGACTTGACCGGGCTCAGCACACGACGAGGATTGGAGAACAAAGATGGCTTGAAGCCACCTTTATGCTTCTCCAGTCGGGAGCAGCTGGGGACTGGCTGGTCCCCAGGGTAGGTTCAAGTCGCCTCAGGCTATGGTAGCAGCAGGAGACTGCTAGAAAATAGCCAAGATGTAGCTACACCTCCTTCCCAATTGGCTGTCACTGCTCCAGAAGGAACCAGGAGGTGGCTTGGGTGACACCACTGCCACAATAGAGGGTCGATCTTGCCAGGGACCCCGAGCGTGAGCAGGGAGAGGGAGAATGTCAGCGCGGATGCTGCCGGGGAGGCAGAGCAATGTGTGGCTTATTTAGGGAAGCAGGAAGCACAGATCATCCGAATTCAAATCTGGTGAGCCGCTCACTCCAGTCAGTGTGTGTCCATGGGCACATGCCTTGATCTTTTCTGTGCCTCAGGGCAAGGCAACTGGAGAAGGAAGTCGAAAGCAACAGAATTTCACTGAAATGATCGGATACCGCTTCCAAATTGGATTTAACTCTAAAACCCAAAACAAAGTAAATATCTGCAGACACGCACACTCAATGCAGTCAGGAATTAATTTCTCACATATTTATATGGGAATAAGTCTGTCTGCAGGCTGGATCAGAAACCCACCGAGGGCAGAAGCATTTACAGGGGAGAGAATTTGCAAGGACAAGAACTTCAACAAGCAGTTGAAAGCAAAAAGAAATGGAAAAGCTCTTGCCTGATGGGGGATTTTCAGTTTGCTTTGGATGAAATAAAATATAATACTGATCCCAAGCACCTACACAGGAGAGAAACAGTTGGGAGAAGGTGCCCTTTGTGCATTGCTTACCCCCCAAAAAAGGGGTTTTATGACTTGCTACAAGCACCTGAAAGAGGAGTCAAGTCAGACAGGAATGAGCTCCCCTATGTTGTGCAATCTCCAAGTACCAAGATCATTCTGTACAGTGCCACATCCAATTGCAACAGGGACTGTTAGGAGTAATAGAGCTCCTGTAACTAAAGTGTTTTCTGTCCTCAAATCTTCCAGGAAACCGACTGAGGCACGAGAGGGAAAAAGCCGAGGGGAGAAAACTTGTTAGAAGTAAAATTGTATTTTCTTGGACATTGGAAAGGATGTAAAACTGAGCCAGAGGCCTCCAAGTCAGCAGCCATTTTAACATTTTGCAAGAGATTTTCATCTTTTTCCCCTACAGCCTCAGTTCTGCTGCAAACCCTGAGTGCACCCACTATGGCTGTCAGCTGGGGAGTTTGCTTTACACTGAAGCTGCCAGGAGATAAAAAATACTTAAGGTAATGTAATTCTGCAATGGAAGGCATAAGGATTTCTTCATGACATCTGTGTGAAGAGTGCAAGACATGAGATTTACTTTTAATAAATCAATAAAAATAGGACGGATGCATTGGGAATCCAGGGAAAGCAAAGATATGCTGGTTCTATGCCATTCTTATGGCAAAGCTGCTGGTGGCAGAATGGGAAACCAACACCCTGTAGTGTCCCTTCTTTTTATTCAGGATAAAATAAAATGATAAAAAATATTATTCATTAATTTGTTGGCTTGAACGGGCCAAAGCAATTTTTCAGGACACCAGTGGTTTTCATGCAATGGCACTTCCTGTGCTACAGCCAAATGATGTTGTGCAGACTTTCATGAAAATATAATAGAACCATGCCGGTAGAGCAACCAAAAAATGACAGAAAAAAGACATAGAAGGTAAATAAATTATAAGAACACTCATTCATGCATGCGCCTGTGAAGACACCACACATATGCATCAACATATGCATTTTACACCGACAAACATGCCCACACACACAACCACATTCACCAGCACAACCTGATTTTGAAAGTGTTTTCTTCAACAATCACTCGGGTGCCCTTTGCTTGAAGGCAAACACAAGCACAATAAATTCCTTACTGGTAGCACTGAGGAGCAAGCATTACTCCAGACTCCGGAAAAGTTCAGCACTGGTAAATTCTGATGAACACCATTACTGTGATTACTGCTCGGGCACAGATATGCCCGCCTCATTGTCATTTCTTATACTACATCAAGCAAAGGCTGGTGGGGACCTAGTGCTGCTGTCGCCCAACTGCATGTGACCTTTTTTGGGTGACCGCGCTGCAGTGGGGGTTTTCCTCCTCCTCTGGGAAAGCGTGAATAAAAAAAAAAAAAAAAAGGTGCAGACCAGAGGATGCAACGTAAGGTTTTAATAAGCCCAGAAATTAAATAGATGAGCTTTTCACTTTTAAATGTCAGCGTCGCGGCTTCCCTGTCATTCGCAGGAGAAGAGGGAAGGGACTGAATATCCTGGGATGTGGGGAGTTTTAAAGCGCATAATGATGGCGATAAAAATCCATAATGTCAGTTGCCTTGTGGCAATCAACAACCATTTCGCATTATGCTTGCATCTTAAGGTTTGCGGCCAAAAAACAGATTTGCCTGTGTCTCATTAAAATAACGAATGCAGTCCGAATGGATCTGCAATGATTCACTGTACGTCACACTAAATCACGACGCTCTTTGGAGCCAACTGACTATGGCCTCATTACTTTAGACAAAAGTGGGCTCGGAGGAAAAACTGGGGTGATGTTTTTTTGCTCAGCCATGTTTTTCCCTTTGAAATACTTAAGGCAAAAGAGCAGATAGTTTTTTTTCCCCGTTGGTAGCTGAGGAGGGTTGGGTTGTGTTCATAGTACAGCTCTGTATCGATACACACAAACACACAAAATATCAATGTTAGCGTGGGGGAAGCGGAATTGAGCAAATACAAATGGCATTAACAGAGCAGATTTTAATGAACATGAATCACTGATGAATTGAAAGACTTAAAAATTAAAATAAGCTGTTAAATAATTAAAATATAGATATATTTTAGCTGCTTCACCAGGGCAAGGAGTTTGAAAACCAGCATGCTCTCCTCCTCCTCTGTGTTGTAAGACCTTAAGTACTTGTGGTTTGTCTTCTCCAAGTCTTTGTTCTGCAAATTTCACTGCCTTAAGCATAGCAAAAAATAAACCCCTTTATCCTCTGCCTGAATCAGCTTGACTAAATATCTCTATACATTAGGTTATTGTAATGCTAATACTTAAGATTAATCTATCTGGCCTTAAAAAAATGCAAAGGTTGTGCTCAAAACTGTTCAGTCCTTCAGGAACAAACTCACATTTTACTCATTACTCAAATGAGTAAAAACCTGCTACACATTAATTCAAATTTTACTATTGTGAAGTGACGCTAAGACTACTTAAAAAGTCAAATGGATTATTTAAAAACTCTATATATTCATAAATACAAATAGAAATAAGAATTTGGGGTAATGGCTAAAAGAATTAATTTGAATTTTGATTATGAGAAGATTATATAAAGTCCTTGGTGAAAATCCTGCTTCAAAACATCTGAAAGAATGGCAAAGATCTCAAATATATTATCTGTTTTGATAATTGATTCCATTCTCTCTTATGTACATATACTTTATTGCAAAGAGAAAATGATTGATATTAAGCTATTTTCCCACAAAAACCACATGCAAATATATTTCTAATCTGACCACAAAATATGCTACATACCCATTTAGGTATTTTTTAATTTCAGGTAGGAGAAAAACCGCCTGAGAAACATTCATGGAATGACTGATTTAAATGTTATAAATCCCTGAAATTTTCATCTCCCTTTGAATGGAATGCCAAAGGGGATTAAAGACTAAAGACATATCACAAACAAATTTACATTATTAAAATTACTGTAATCAAGAGTCTTTTCTAGCCTTAATCAGGATTAGTGAAAACAAAAACCCTCCAACTTTTCTACTGTGCAATACTAATCAAAATTCTATCAAATGACAGATAACAATATAAAAGCAGTTTTGAAAATTGAAAATATTGGTTGATGTATTGCAGTATTCTTTAGCAGCATTTTTACTGATTTAGATCAAAGCAATGATTTCTCTGCTGATAACTCATATGGCAAGGAACAAGCGCAGGTAAAATAAATTTCAGTAACGCTGCAGTATCTGACCTCTTATTTTCACCCAAGGAACGCACTTGATGAAGGTAATGCTGTGAAAGTTAAAAGTGGAATGCTTGGTTTTGTCCTCCTAAATTGTAAACTAAAAAATTCCAGCTGTGGAAAATGGCTGGAAACTTGCTGCATGTGGGGACTCAGCCTGGCGGGAAGCGCCGTGACTCTCGCTGCTGGCGAGCAGGTTTGGGCTGGAGAGCCACGAAAGCTTTTAAGTGAGGTGTTTATCCACCGTGCCCTACACTTTACACATGCTGCAAAGCTAATACAGTAAAAGTATAAAACTTGAAGACGTTTTTCTGGGCCTCTGGAGCCTCTTAAATTTGACTTGTTGGGTCAGAAACCACCAGAGCACCAGGCCCCGTCTTGCTGTCACCAACATCACCAAAGCTGCCAATTTGCAAAACAGCACCAGGGTTACGCCCTACATTCATTTCACCCTGAGAAATGTCCAATGCTCCTATAAATGGGAATTATAGAAATGTATATGTAAAGAACAATACCAAAAAGTGATCTGAGAACAATAAGCAATCATTTCCTAAAGTCTCGGAAACAAGCTCAGCATGCAGCAATATTCAGGTATTGTGGCAGAATGTGATACAGATCAAAGGACAAGGAAAGGTGCATGATTCTCTTGCTTCTTTCCAGGAGCTCCAACTGATTTAACTTTTTGCTGGCGTCTGAAGTAGACAGCTGCCTTCTGGGCCCTCCATCTTCCAACCTGTTGCTTCCCTGTATTTGGTTAAAGAACATTTTACCTTGCAAGACTGCTAATGTTAAACCTGGGCTGATGCAGTGCAAGCTGACAGCAGTTTCCAATTCCCTATTAATTACATTATATATATATTGGCTATTAAAACCTTCATTTTTGTTAGTGGCAAGAATTACACAAGTTAAAAAAAGCAAGAGACAGCGGAGCAGCATTTCCTCTTTCTGACACTTCTTGCTGCTCAGTCTTGAAGTTCAAAGAAAAACTAAATGAGGTTAGAAAACAATATATTATGTTTAATTAAAAGTTGGCGTTATGTTTTCTTCCAAGTATGAACATATCAGGTTAATAAGTACATTAGAACACATGATCTGTATTTCAGTTCCATCTGAGCATACACAGTAAATCATTCTTGGGGAAAAAAAAAAAAAAAAAGCAGGCATCATAACAAGAACATTTGAGCAGAAAAAAAAATTTTCAGTTTTTCTCAAGTCCTCCCTTCATATTCTCTGAAACACCAAATGGAAACAGACACTTCAAACCTTAAATGGTACACAAAGTATGCCAGAAAAGGGGAAAAACAAATTGCAAGTTACAGGACCTCATCCTCAGGATAACCACGCACATCTGCAAGGTTAGCACTGATGCTGCACACACAAATGCAAGAGTCAGCTGCTCCTTTATCCCCTCCCAACAAAATCATCTTTGAGAAGTATTAGGCATTCACTTGATAGCAGTTTTAGCAGCAGCTCAGCGCGGTGTAAATCACCTCAGAACAGATGCCCTCCTGTCACGGGAAACACGCAGGGCTCAGGACAGGCTCCACCTCAGCGTGAGCTGGAATCCTGCAAGCCCAGGGTGGACAGAAGCAGCTCGCAGGAGTGAACTTCCAGATTAACTGAGAAGTTTGTCAACTTTGTTTGAGTTTAATATTGTTTGTTGCAGGAAAAGTTATGATTCATCTCCTTTTTCCTTTTGGATTGAAACTGTTATACTTTGAGGTTAATTTAAAATATGGTTTACAAGTGCCTTTAGCATTAATTTGGTAAATTCTGCACTTGTTTTTGATACCTGGCTTTTTAACAGCACTTAAATATTCAAACTTGCTATTTTCCCCATAAAAAAAAATTAATGCCGGTTTTTTCTTCTGTATTTGAAATTCCATATTTAGCCTCCCAAGATTGTTTAATTCCAAGTGGGCTCTTGAACAGCCTTCTGAACATTTCAAGGACTCTCAGAAGGTAGAATTTTAGGATTCTAGGCAGGTATTATAGAATGAGCAAGTTTTTACTGATGTAAATGAAAAGAAGAGATTTAAAACAATCATTGCACTAAAATCCGTAATTCCATAGTTTGTCTCAGATTGTGATGAGTTTTTAGTCTCTGAAATTAGTGAGACTTTTTTTGGGGAGAGGGCCATAATTATTTGACAAAGAAGCAATTACAAATTCCATTATTTTTAGCATTACGTCTTTAACCAAACCAAACTCAGATTAAATATTAAGCTGTTAAATACTTTATTCACCAACTATTTTGGTTTCAGTGAAAAATGAACAGCTAAGCTAATCTTCATTTAAATATTCTCAATCTTCTCTAATTTTAACCAGAAGTAACATAGATCTACCTAAAAACTATGATTCTCTGTTAAACGGGCCTTGTTTTTTTTTGTCAAATATTTCCTAGCAACAACTCAGTCTGCAAAATTTTAAGTGACCTTTGCTGATCTGCAGTTTCCAGTCATTTTTGCTTCAGTAGGGGTTTTGGCTGGTTTTTGCTTCATCAGACACATTTTAAGAGTATTTTCAAAATTTTCTTTTACGGAAAAAGGTACAAGAGATAAACTGTTCTGTAAAACTACTCTCTTTTTTTTTCTTTTCTTAATTACAGGAAAGAAATGAAGATATAAAAATGGAAATGAGCAGGAACCAGTTTTAAACATATGTCTTTATGAATAAGGCTTAATCACACACTTCGTTTTCCAAACACAAAAAGTCTTTTAGAAATGTATTAATTAAAATTAAGTGCCACGGACAAGCGCTTCAGAGGGATGGCAGTCCTTTTCAAATTAGCATAACACTAGCGACAGGCATGGAAATTGGTTTAATAACCCTAAATAGTTACACCCTACTCCTAACACAAATGGCCACGGACAGCTCGAGCCCCTGAGGCTGTGACTGTACCAGTTTACGTGGCTGCTCTGACATTGGGTGGGTGTTTCCAACCCTAACAGAAAGCACTGAATGCACCTCAATTATTATTATTATTATTATTATTATTATTATTATTATTATTATATAATGACTAGTGAAGCATACAAGGCACCAAAGCGTTGAACAACATAAACCAGAAAACCAAAGTAAACCAACACAAGCGACACCAAAAACTCAGCCAGCAAGAGACTCACTTTGTAAGTTGCACGGACACAGTCAATATTGGCAAGAGATTTTCAGGTCAGTCATTACGCGGCCCAAACCCCAGGTGTAGATCTAGGGTCAAGCTGTGGATAGAACAGAAAACCAAGCCAAAGGGATAAGCAGAGTCTTTAAGCCATTTCCTTCCCTGCCATGTTTTCCACGGGTGTGCTCAGAGCTAAGCTCGTTTGCCCCAGTCAAACACCACATTCGGGGCACAGCATTCCCAAGAAAAATGTCAGAATACACCACCTGAACTCCTTCCTGCTTAACTCAATGTCAGACATAAGCAACGTCTTTTTGTGTGCTCATGATTCAGGAGAAACTGGACAAAAAAGAGCAAATCCCTGCTGATAAGGAGCTGAGTATCCACAAGCTTTTTCCACGTATTCCGATCATTCCCCTAAGTTCACACAGCTGCTCCTGCCGCATCCATCTCTGCTTTACCTGCCTCCAGCAGGGGTTTTGCAGGGACTGCCAGCTGGTTTTAGAGACATGTAGGACAGAGAAAGTGGTTATTCATGTCTTTTATTTATTATAAATACATATAAATATGTTAAGTGACCTTTTGCTTTGTTTATCATGATGAGCAACGACTTTGGAAAACCATTCGGAAAACTTAACCAAGCTGAGAAACAGGCAAACAGCAAGCATTAGCATACAATCACAGGCTCCTCTCAGTCCAAGAACGGGTTAATTTTTTTAAGAGAGAAAAAAAGAAAAGCATCTTACTTTGAAGCATCAATTGTTTTAGCAAGAGCACTGGACTTCCCCCCTCCCATGAGCTGAGACCAAATGATTTCCATTTGGATTTGTGGGGGCAGTCCAACCCCAGCAGGCTACACAGAACCCCCTCCGCCCATGATTCTGAAACATTGCATAGTTTGCAGCTGGATTTTGCTTCCCCTCCCTCCTTTTAATCTATTTTTAACACAGGTCGATCATGCCAAAGCAAACTCACTGAGGTTTCCATTTCCAGATCTCTCTCCCTCTCTGTTTTTCTATAGTTCTGTTTCAAAACTGCTCAAAAACTTTGTAGCTCAGAGCAAGCGAAAAGCAACATTACGCTCACAATCCACTGACAGGCTGGGAAGGAAATAACTCTACAGATGAAGTTGCATGTGGGGGAGGGGAAGAACTAAATAAAGTAGAAAGTGGGTGTTTTGGGGGGTCCACGTGAACTGCCAAATATTTCCAAATGGGGACGGGGGTATTTAAGAGAAGAACAAAAAAGAAAACCCGGACTTAACTGATGGAAGGAAGCCAGGGCTGATGGCAGTGGAAAGAAAAGTGCACAGAAAAAAAACCCCAACCAAACAAAAAAAAGAAAAAAAAACCAAAAGAAAGGAAAAGCCCGAAGAAGGCAGAAGTCAAGGCTTGTCGTTACAGTGTTTGCAGAGGGCGGAGGCGGCTCCTGTTGTGAAGGCAGTGCATTTCTCGGGGCAGCCGGGCACGGCCGCGCCGCCGAAGGGGTACACGGGCGACTGTCCGAAGGGGTTGAGGCTGGCGGGCAGCGGCGCGCTCAGCGCCTGGCCCTGGTTCAGGTAGGCCACCAGCCGCCGCATCTCCTCCAGGGCCTGCGCCTGCATCAGGATGTAGTTCTTGGCCAGGAGCAGCGTGGCGATTTTGGAGAGTTTCCGCACCGAGGGGCTGTGCGCGTAGGGGATGACGGAGCGCAGCCCGTCCAGCGCGTCGTTCAGGTCGTGCATCCGCCGCCGCTCCCGCGCGTTGATGCTGAGCCGCAGCGAGCGCTGCTCCTTGGGCTTCTTGCCCAGCGCTCCCCCCTTCAGCTTCGCCTCCCGCTCGAAGCCCGCGCCGCCCTTCACGCCCGCCTCGAAGCCGTCCTCCTCGTCGCCGCTCTGCTCGCCGCTGCTCTCCGCCGCCTTGCCCAGCGCCCCGGCGTGGAAGTCCGCGCCGCCGCCCCCCGCGTACGCGCCCCGCGGGCCCTCGTTGCCCCCGCGCACCGCCCCGTAGGCGAACGCCGAGGGCCCGTAGCCCGGGGCCAGCGCCAGGTACGCCTCGCTGCCCAGCGACTTGAGCTCGGCCATCGCCGGCGATCCCGCTCGGCCGCCGCTGCCTGGGCGCTGAGGAGGAGGAGGAGGCGGCCCCGC
>VZTJ01001560.1:1527204-1559454 GCA_013397795.1 Orthonyx spaldingii | reverse complement strand
CCTTGCCTTGCCTTCCCTTCCCTTCCCTTCCCTTCCCTTCCCTTCCCTTCCTCACACTGTCCCTGGATACTGGCAGCTCAGGGAAGCACCAGGGCATGGCGTTGGCAGCTGTGGGCATGTCTTGAGATCCAGTCATGGTGATTTACGGGGGGATGACAGAGGAGGCACCTGTTGAGCAGAGAGATTTCCAAAGCAAAGGCTCTGTCTATTTCCATTTTCTTGAGAGGCTCTCAGTGTTCCTCCCTTCCATGTGCCAGGAAGAGTTTAGATCTGTAATGACTCAGCCCTTCTCTGAGGGACTCTGCATCCTCCCCAGCTGTGGGTACCAGTAACGGGGTGTGACACTGGGACAAGAAATAAACCACACCATGGTCTGCAGGGTGGGAGGAATCATCCCTGTGACTGGTGGTGTCTGGTCCATGGAGGAAGCTCAAGGAGAATCCAAGGCAAAGGTGGGAGCTGCATGGGGAAGGACAATCAGGATGCTTAGTCCCACATTCCTGCATCAAGGTGACAACAAGGGCCTAAACTTTAATTGTAACAGGAAGAGATCCTCATTCCTTTCTTTTCTAGAGTTTAGAGACTGCTTCACATTACTGAGGTTTGGTTTACAGACAGCATAAGGGCATCCCGGGCTTTCTCCATGCATGACATGTGCCTGGTCCAGGCCCCTCACCATCTGCTTGGAAAGGGTGGGTTGAATCCTGAATCCTGTGCAGTGACACACAGATGTGAGCAGGTGGATATTGCCTGCAGGCAGAGGCAACCAGTTGCTGCAGATGCACCTGGGAGGTTATGTGCTGTGGTAAATGGCCTGGGTGTCACGGTGACAGGAGGCTTTCTCCAGAACGTGGTTTGTTTTTCTCAGGCCCTCTCCGAAGCGTGGTTGGCTTGTCCTGTTCCTGTCACCTCCCTGTGTGCCGTGTGCTAACGTGAAATGACGAGCTTGTCTCTCTTCCTTCTCCACATCAGGGCCAGGAGAGCTGAGATGTGCAGTGACACGTTCACCCTCAGCCGTGCCTGCAGAGCTGCTGCCCGAATGAGGCTGTTCCCCTGCTCTGTGAGTGCACATCTGGGAGGTTCTGTTTCTGCTTCTTGGAGGAGCAGAGCATGTAAAACTGCTCTGTCCGAGCCTGGCATCAGAGCGTGCAGCACTTTGTCTGTCACACTTTTCACGGATCCTATCTCACCTCCAGTGTTTGAATGTTACAATATGGTCACATCTCTCTTTTGCTCCCCTTATCGGGCTTATCCAACCATGAAGACCAATTACTGATTTTAGTAACTTAATTGTTTTATGAGAATTGAAGCACTTAGCTGCTCCTGGGACAGATCAGTCTATATATTCATGGTGACACTCTGTATATTCACTGTGACTTTCAAATGCAAGTGAGCACAGCGTGACTTCTGCTCATCTCTCAGTCCCACACTCCAAGTGGTAACAGACAAATGGAAGGAGGTACCAGAATATCACCACTGGCATAAATAATTCCCATTGGAAAGATGTAGAGGAAATGTTAAAAGCAGGATTTCCCCCTACTAGAAATGATTTACTTTCTTTGTAATGTGTTAAGATCTTTCAATGAGAAGGACAAGCAGTGTTATAAACTTCCAGGAGTTCTGGTTGTAAAGACATGCTGCAAGCACTGCCAGCTTTCTAAGAGTGTCATGTGCACCTAAGTGGGCTGAAAATTAGAAGCAAACGCTTTTCACTCAGGCTCTCCTAGGGTTTATTAAACAGATGAGTTCTTCAAGGGTTATTTCAACACTGAAGGATAGCTTCGGAGTGTCCCTCCTGGGAGAGCTGTGGGTTTGTCGGGATGGGGTCTGTCCCTGCCGGGAGCGATGCGGGTCTGTCGGGACGGGGTCTGTCCCTCCCGGGAACGGTGCGGGGCTGTCGGGATGGGGTCTGTCCCTGCCGGGAGCGATGCGGGTCTGTCGGGACGGGGTCTGTCCCTCCCGGGAACGGTGCGGGGCTGTCGGGATGGGGTCTGTCCCTGCCGGGAGCGATGCGGGTCTGTCGGGACGGGGTCTGTCCCTCCCGGGAACGGTGCGGGGCTGTCGGGATGGGCTCTGTCCCTGCCGGGCGCGGTGCGGGGCTGTCGGGCGGGCACTGTCGCGTCCCCGGGGCCGGGCTGGCGGTCCCGTGCTGACATCTAGCGACCACCGGAGAGGAGTGGGCACCCCCCGCCCCTGGCACCCACCCGCCTCCTCGGCACCGAGCCAGAGGCCGGCAGAGCGCTACAAATTCCGAACTGCCCCCGAGGCCGAGGGGCACAATAAAGGCCGTGAGCGCTCACGGGTCTCAAGTTGCAATCCCGCACCTGAGCTGTGGATACCGGGGAACACAGCTCTGCTCACTGCTCGTCAGCGTCTGGGTCTTATATCCAGGCAAACAGAAAGAGGGTGGAAATTGAAGAGGTGTTCAAGCATCAAAATGTGTGATTGGACCATCCTCTGCTGAATGCAAAAGGTGGTGGGATGGGCCGAGTTACTCTACTGGAAGTTACTCCCTGGAAATGCTGGGAGTGGTGGGTGAATACTTCATCCCCTGTGTGTAACAGCAGGAAAGCAGCAAGAACAACTGTGCAGAAAAAGCACAGGCTGTGCAATGCTGTGCTGGGTCTGGCTGGTTGGAAATGGTTGGTGAGTAGAGAGAAAAGCTCAAGGTGGGGAAAGCAGGCAGAGCTCGTTCTGGCAGGTGTGTGCCAAAAACACAGGTCTGGACTAGCCAGAGGTCATGAACACATGACAGGAGTGAAAGAAGAACTGGAGCTGCTGAAGTGTTTTTGTTTCTGCTGACTCCTTGTCTATCACTTGTCTGTCACACAGCTGAGGCTTTCCTCCGAAAACAATTCCTGAGGGATGCAGGAAAGTACCATTTTTGTTTAGGGGAAGGAAGATCTTATAGCTAAGGCACAAGACTCTGCATATAAGACGTCTGTTCTCAGTCCTGAAGCTCACTCAGGTCCTAACAAGGAGTTTGATTCTGCTCATAACCTGCCTGAGAAATGAGGAGGGTGTGTAGAGTCTATGCTTATGATCTTCCTGTAGTAATTGTGTATTCGTGGTAATATAAAAGGCAGTGGAAATGTTCATTAGTGCCTGATCCTGCAAAGACCACCACAATTCCTACAGTTTTTAAGGGCAGCCTGAAGAGTTTCAGTACAACAGAATGGTCACTCTTGGATTGCTCTTCAGACACAAGTGATGACAAAGTAAGGCTTTCACCAGCAGTTGTCCATTCGAGGACCCAGGAGGGCACTTTCTCAAGGAGACTTCCAAGAGGGAAATCTTTATACAACTTTAAAGGTTATTTTGAGGCAGTTTAATCAAAGTGAGAGTTTGTTTAACAAGTACAAACCTCTGGGATAGGTTTTGCTCTGCTTATGTCACTCAAGTCATACTTTTTCCCCTTCACTAGATGGCAGCAAGAAGATAGGTATAGGGATTTGCAGAATTATTATTATTTTTTTTAATACAGTAAACAGACAGTTTTCAAATGGTTTCTTCCTTGAATGGACTTCTTTAGCAGTCCCCGTAGACACAAAGCCTTCAACAACCCAACCAACCAGTTGGTCAAGAGCAGTGGCAGAGGTGTCTGAAACATCTCTTTTCCAGGTAGGAGAGGAGCGACTCAGCGTAGCTACGGGTTTTGGTGAGTATTGCAGCAGGGAAGGAGCGATTATCCGGTCTGCAGTTCCCTCTGCTGGCAAAGTCTCTTCTTGCATCAGCCGGGCTCGGAGGCAGCGGTGGCTCCGGCAGAGCGAGGCTTCGCAGATCGCAGGGCTCGGGAGGTCGGACAGGCACACCCAAAGGGCCTCGGAGGTGCTGCCGGGGCACGGGGACACGGGAGACCCGGCCGCTGAGGAGAACAAGGGGACATCATCCTCTCTTTCCCATCTGGCTCCTCTTGAAGCCTGCGGATGGATGCAGGATGTTTAAACTGGACGGACAGTTCTTGCTGCTCCCAAGTCCCAGCCTCCTCCTGCTGCTCCTCCTGCCCATTCTCCTGAGACCACCAGCCCTTTAGCACCAGCACAAAGTTCTTTATGGCAGCTGGAAATGCACGGACCGTCCTTAGCTCCCGCTACACCCTCTAAAAACGGAACAGCCCTCACTATGGCTTCTGCTGAGGGAAAGGACTCACAGATATCGAGTCCTGCCCAGGGAGGACAAAGCAGGTGTTTTCAGGGAGAGCTTGAATGCTCTTATGCAGAACTGCATCCCAGAACATGCAACGAGTGAAGAGAAGGCAGTGACAGGGACCCCAGCTACCCCCTTGGAGTCCAAGCAAAGGTGTTGCCTTCCTTCAGAGAAATAAAACCGAGTGCCAGGGGCCAAGCACGGGGGCTGCATGACACCAGTGGGAAGAAGGTGCTTGGTTTGCCAAGAAGGAAGTGTTGATGGAAGCAGCAGGATGCAGAAGGAAGGGGTGGGCTGGCTGCTCAGAGCTGAACGACTCTGTATAGTCATGGTGTGGTTACTGGGACGTGCATGGTCAGGCTGGCAACCTTGGGCTTTGGTTTCTGTGCTCAAGCCCACAAAACAACCCCATGTCGTCATATCCTTAAACCTTCGAGGCACTAAGAAAGGTGGAGGGGATTCTCCTGCTCACTGACTTTCTGGTTGCTCACACTCAGTGTGCTTGTTTGGCTCTTACACCTCTGCAGAAGTGACCCGTGAGAAGAGAAGGTGATGCCTGAGGTGCTTGAGAGAGCTGGATGTGACAGATGGCCCTGAAGAAAAACTAAAAAGGAAAGATGTTCCAGTGGGTTGGGGCTGGCAGTGGATGCAGGATGTACCACGATTCACAGAAATGGGGCCAGGCTTTCCATCAGAAGGTTTTTAGAGTAGGGGTTTGGGTACAGGGTGGTGTCTAGGCTTCTGCCCCAAACACAAATGCTTTGTGTTCTCTTTCCTGCTTTTCCAGAGGCTTGTGCTTCTCTGGGAGCTTTCTGTTCCCTCCTGCAATGTGAATATCCCAACCTAACGAGTGAGGGAAAACTTGGCTGTTCTAATAAGACAAGGGAGCAGTCGAAAATGGATTAAGAAGGGATTGAATGTGTCTTGTGAGAGCTTGGCTATTGATTTCTAACCCTCCCATTCTGATGTTATTGCAGAAATGATTTTCTTCTGCACTGTGCAGAGATTAAATATTAATAAATAGAAAATTAAAAAAAAAAGGGGGAGAAAAAGACCAGATCCCAAGACATCTCACTGCACAATTAAAAACCAAATGAAGGATTCCTAGAATGAAAAACTTTATTTCCTGAAGTTTTCTTGAGCTCGGAGTAGAAACATAAGGGGGTTTGATGAGATAATTTGCAATGTTTCTATTTAGCGTTTTGCAGCAGGGGTGTGTGATTTTGAGCCACATCTCATTGCAGTAGGTTGAGGATAAAGACAGAATGCAAAGAGGATGAAGATTTACTTAGATCTCATTCACCAGTGACCCAGTTACTCACTGATGATGAAGTAAGGGGGAACACACAGGTCTGCTCTGCCTTCACTTGCACTGCATCCTGCAGTCATGCTCAGTTCCATTAGGCTTCTATTTATTATTTAACAGAGGAGATGGAAGACAAGGCACACCAAGGTGATTTTTATGTCCTAGACGTTTCATTTGCACAAAGAGTGCACAAGCTGCTACTTCCCATGAACTCTGTGGTTTCCAAGTGAAACCCACATTCCCTGGGTGTCTGGAGGAGGAGATGAATGGACAGGCAGGCTTTGCATGCAGGTCAGGGCTGCCAGTGCACACGGGCTTGGCAAGGAAATCTGCTCCCCACTTTGAGCTCTCTGATCATTCTGCCCCATCCTCCTCCTCATCCCATCAAACTGGGCATTAACTGAGTGAAAAAAAGGCACAAGGAGTATCTCACGTCCAATTTCTTGCAAGATCAGTATTTTTTCTGTAGCAAGATATGGGATAATGGAAAATGCAAATTAAATTTGGAGGCATTTAATATGGAAGACCATTCTTTTTAAGGGAGTTGTAACCATGAGAAGGGGGCTTGTTAGGGTCTTACCCAAATCACTCATGTGCTCTTCCAGCACTCTAAAAGGTTACTTTTATTGGTACATTGTCCAACAAATTCAGAGCAAAATCAGGGAATGCAGAGAGAAGGGGAAGGAAGAGGAAGTAGCCCTATGGTCTCGTGAGCACCACCAAAGGCAGGATTTGACCCACTGCTTTTCTCCAATCCCATCTGCAGCTGTCGGTGGTGTTGCTGGCTGATTTCCATCCTAATTCAACAGTTTTCCAGCTGCCCAAGATGTTTGATCAGAGTTTTACATCCCAAAGAGACCCTTCTTTGACAGACTCATGGCTGGATGTACCTTGCCTGCTCCTGTCTCTATTAATCTTTTTTAATGATCTCTCTTGAATTTCGTGGCTGTGGCTGATCGTGGCTTTGCTGCTGTCAGTTCTCCATGGCCTTGATGCTCAGCTATTTCAGGCCAGCTCATTGATTTCGGATCTTGTCCCCATATTACTCCTTTCATTATGGTCCTGCAGCCTGTTCTTTGTTTCCTCAGCAAAGCGAGCTCAGATGGAACTTTCAGACCTGTGGAGAGAGACCCAGCACTTGGATGGCAGAGGTACCGAGCTGCTTCTCTGGATTTAAGGGACCTTGGTAGGTAAATTTGTGTCAAACACGTGGACAAGTGGGAACCTGGCCCTGGGCTTCAGGTTCTGCTGTAGGGCTGAGCAGATGGGGCTCCAGTCTTCAGTCTTTTACCGATTCACTGGGTGCCTGAGGTGGCCCAGGTCTGTGAAATCAGTGGGAATCGAGAAGATAAAAGCTTGTGAAACCCTGGTTATAAATTGTTGGAGCTTCTGTGGCTTAAAGCGTGGCTCCTATCAGCAGAGCTGGAGTACCTCACCATGAACACCTTCAGTCTGTTCTGAAAATAAAACACCCCAAATTGAGCAGTGGTCCAAGAACGCTTACAGAGGCTGCGGTGAGGGATCAGCTCACAATGGAAACCACAGGAAATCATTGCTTTCTGCCATTCCTCATGCTCTCAGCTGCTTTCTGTGCTGCAGTCCCTTGTGTTCAGCAGAGCAGAGTTTGCAGTCCTGGGCCGTGTGAGGGCCGTACACAGAGGGCTGCAGAGCACTGATGTGGTGGGCAGTGCTCCATCCCCTGCTGCCTCTCCAGCGCAGCACCAGAAAAAAAGTGAGTCAATGTCCTTCCTGGGTGTCTAAAAAGAGCGTTTGCAGATTACCCAGCGTGTCACACCCAGGTTTAGAAGCACCATAAGGCATCATTTGGCAGACACCAGGCAATATTTAGTGACTACGGGAGCTATATATAATGGAATTACGGAGGGTGTGAGAAAGCAGCACCTCCTCCCATCTGCCCCCTTAAGGGATGCAAATGCTTTGCTATAATGCTGTTCCCTGAGAGCTGGAACTTTAGCAAATAAGGGACTTTATTAAGTTGTTAATAAGATTTCATTTTCTCACTAATGCTGCGGTGCTACATTATTAATTTAAAACTGTATTTAGCCTGACATGCTAAAGTGCTAGGCCTCATTATTAATGCATAAACCCATGCCTCTGTTGTTTAATTAAACACCATGATTATGAAGTTCTGATGTGGTTTAATGATAGCAGGCTGGAGTGGCAGTACATTCCTGTGCTCAGATCTCCCCCATTCCCCCCTCCTGCTACTTTCCCCTTTCATTTCCCTTCAAAAGCACAAATACAGTTGTTGTTCTGCTGAATAAACACCACATGACAAATGATGTTGATCTTTCCAAGGTGACAGAGAACTGCATTTTTATTTTCCTAGGCTTAGCTTATTATTGACCAGAGATTTCTCTCCTCCTTCTGTTAATGGCTCTGAAGGTAACTGTTTGTATTTCCCCAGAAGACAATATAATCCTTGCTCCCAGTAAAGTCAACAGCAGTTTCCGGCTGACATCAACAGCGCAGAGTTTCACCCAAAGACAAGAAGAGACCTAGAGAAAAAGCCCAGGTTTTTTATGTCAGTTTAGACGTGGTAATTCCTGAACACTTGTTATCTTGGAGATGGGGCTTGGTCCAGGGAAGGTGGTGTTGTACTGAATCACATAAGAATTAATGGATCTAGAGCAGGCTAATGAACCATGTGGAGATTTCTTTCCCCACCAACATCCTTCTGAATTGGACTCAAATGTTTAGGAGTCCTTGTTTCTTGCAGTCCATGACTTGTTGTATTTGGTATTCTTTGCAGGACCAAGGTTTTCTGGGCATTTCTGATAGACTTTCTGCTATATCTTCCCCTCCTTTCTCCCCTCAATATTTGGCTTCATCATCTTATTCCTCCCTGTTTCTTGTGATGATTATTTCTGAACAGCAGCTTACCCAATCTGGCTTGCAGAGCCTCTTACTTTATTGACTGGGAGTAAAATTAAACATATTCTTATGTACTCTCCTGCTTAATAAGGATTTGCACAGATCAGCCCTCTGTGCCTTTGTTTCTCTCCACACCCCTTGCCTGTTTGTCTGTTCAAACAGGAGGTTCTTGGCTCAGAGCCTCCCATCTCCCAAACTTTGGGGTCTCCTCTCTCTTTTGAAAGCAAAGGGGGGATTTACTGTGTCCTGTGCTGGAACCAAAACTTTACCCCAAGCATTTTTTCAGCCGAGGAGGAGAGGGGACAAGGAACAAATTGCATGACAGCACCAAGGGCGTGGTGCAGGAGCACTCATCATTCTGGCCATTTCTGGCAAGGCAGGTAAAGTCCCTCTTTATTGCCATCCAGGTGAATTCACAGTTGGCAACCAGTGCTTTGCTCAGCAGAGCCCAAATTCTCTTTTTAAGTAGCCATTTGTTTGAAACACATCTCAGATCCCCTTACTTGTACATCTCAAAGAAGAAAATTGTTCATTATAATCAACCGTCCTTCACTTTCCTGCCCTGAAAGGGAGTGCACGGATCTGTTCTCTCCATGTGCAAATACAACAGAAATGTTACCAAGCTTAACTTCCTTCAGTAGATTATTTTTTTCAAGTATGTGTTCAGCAAAGTAACCTTTCTCTAACAAAGAGATGACCTTTTTGCATTTATGTAGTGCTTGTTGCTAGGATTTAGATCTTTGCTGAAAGCTGTTATTTCTTTTAAGTACAGGAGAAAGTGCATTTTCACCTCCATTTGGGTAAACTGTCATTTTCTACTGTTCACTGCTTTTCTCACCATGGAATCATAATTTGAGGTTCAGTGGGTTTTTTGAGAGAATGCATTCCAGGAGTGTGGTGGGGCCTGGGAAGTCCTCCACGTTTGCTGGTGGGGGAGAAAAGGAAGAGGAGGGAGAAGGTTTCTGAAACGTTTCAGGCTCCTGAGTAGTACAGTTGCTCAGCTTTTGCCATCAAATGATATTCAGTTTAGGAGGGTCATGCAGGTGTTTTATAATCACACACAAAAAGCAGCCTGTGGGTAGCAGGGAAGCTGTACCTGTATGCACAATATATTATTTTTTGGTGGTAGCACCAGCATCCATAGGAAGCCACTTTAGGCAGATTTAAGAGGTTTCCGTCCAACCGTGCTACTGATGAATAACAGGAATAATCTAATATTACTCTTTGTGTGGCTCTGTTCCCGGTGTTACTGCAAGTCACCCCATTAATATGGGATGCAGGAGGTACCAGGTGACTGCACACGCAGTGGGCTGTGACTGAGGGCAGGGAGAGTTACACACACGTGTGCAGATCCCTTATTGAGACACAGAAATGAGGCTCATCTCTCTTAAACCATTTCCTGTATTAGTTTTTGTAGATAGTGAGAGGCTAAAAGAGACCACTAAGAGCAACATGACTCGTGAGATCTCTTTTCTCTGCAAGTCAAGCATGGAAAAATCCCTCAGTTCCTTGGAAACCAGTGAAGACCCTGCCTAGAGGGGAAATAGACCCAAATTCTTCTAGCATGGGCAGCTGCAGTTGTCTCCAAATAGAAACAGGCGAAGTCAAAATGTTCCCTAGGAATATTCACACTTTTCTTGGTCAAAACTGCTCTTCAAACAGATGACTTCAGAAGTTGGATGTGCTGTTTGCCAGTCTCACAGAATTTCAGGAGGTGGAAGGCAGTATCACAAGCATTTAGGAATAGTGTGCAATAATTGAATTGAATTTATTGCTGTGTGCAGGGTGCAGTGGGTGCTGTGGTGTCCCAAAGGCCAGCAGGGATGGCAGGAATTGTCTCTCTTACACCCTCTGTCTCTGTCTCACATGCACTTAGAAGAGAGCAATCGCCAGTTTCTCTGCAATTGAAACAACTAAAATTAATCAGGTCCAAATCCTTCCTGTCCAAGAGACCATGAATTCAGTAGGATCAGAAGCCCTTGGTTAAGCAGCCCCTGAAAGTCTATCAGAAGTTTATTAGTATGGTAATTTATCTAGGTAAGCACATAAAGATGCTAATTGAAATGCTTTTTTGGCATTATTTTTTAAAGGCAGAAAGGTTGGAGATTTTCTAGGAAGAAAAGTAGAGCTGTCACTTATCTTTCGTCATTTCATAATGTTATAATTTCATTATTTTCTTAGGCTTCATTTTAAATTTTAATTTTTTTTTTTTATTTTAAGGATAAAGAACAAAGACCTTGATACTCCAAAGATTTGGGGCTTGCGCCACGTCTGGTTCTGGCCTTGATGCATGGAGATAGATTGAATTAATCAAACTTCTTCACACTGCTGTTTAATCGGGTTTACAATTAGCTGAGGGCTGCAGGTCTCCCGGGCCTATCAGCTGTAATACAGCAGCTCTGCAGCCACACACTGGGAGCGCCTCACAGACCAGATTGTCATAATGTGGCATGAAATTAAAGCGTGATGTTACTTGACAACAGAATTTATATCTCTCCCTCCCCCCCTTTCTTCTCCTTAACACAGCCCCTACCTAGAGACAGGCCTCCCTGTCGAGCTGCACCCACCTGCTCTAAGCTACACAGCTGCCTTCAAAAGAGTTCCTGATGCCATTAAACCAATCTGTGTTCCTGTACAGTCACTCTGATGTCCTCCCCTTTCAGTGGCGGATTATTTGGCTGTGAGGAGCTAACAGGCATACAGCTCTTAACTTGTTTCAATTCTTGCTGCAATGTGTTGATCCCGTCTCTCCCTGTCTTCTTGCTCACAGCACAGGGGGTTTCAGAGGTGTCTGCTCTCCCCAGACCTGCCTGCACAGTGATGTCCAGCCTTCTCAAACCCACTGCCATTCTGACTGGAAAAACCAAAGAGGACTGGGGAACCTGGTTTTTCCATCCCTCATCCCTCATCTCTTGGCGAGTAGTATGGATAAACACTTAGGAAATGGGGTTTATAATTCCTCCCTACACAAACAAGCCAAGATCTGGTGAACAACACTACCAACAACAACGAATTAACTGGTTGCTGATGATTTTGTGTCATTCAGTAAACCTGTCACAGGAAGAGCTGGAAAGAAGAACACAATGAACCCAGGAGAAGGCTGGAAAGAGGTGAGGATCAGCTTGAGCTGCTAATGGAGGGCGTCATTCCTTCCTTGAACTGACCTGGAATCCAACCTAATTCAATGTACACCTTAGAAATCCACAGGCAGATGATGAAGTACTCCCTGCAGCTGAGAGGAAAGGGCTGGGGAAATGTTCCTGATGGTGAAGTTTGACTGTGGAATATTCTCCCTGGAAGGTGCTGGAATTCCACTGGACATGGAGAATCCCACACCAGCACAGGAAGCCTGGCCAGGTGCTGTACAGGGGGATCCAGCTCTGGTCCTGCTGAAGGAAATGAGGGAGGCTCCTGCAGAAACAAGGTCTGGCCTTTGATGACACAGTTTGGTTTCTGCTCCTGGGTTCTCACGACTTCTCTGGGTCTGGGAGGTGACCAACCCTGCTGCTGGCCTGGCCCTTCAGTTTGTGGTGATGGATTCTGCTCATTAGTTCTGTGCATTTGTCTGATACTGAATTGAAAACCAAATCATATCCATGGAACAGCACCTGGAGAGAGGTGACAGGTGAGATCCATGTAAAACAGACATAATTATTACTCCTAGATTCACTTCAACTGCATCTGCTGCTTGAAATGGCACAGATCTACAATTCTGAGCATTATTTGGACATAATTAATCAGAGTCACCTCCATTTGGTTATCAAACATGGGAACAAAATTAATTTTGCTTATAACCTCCCCCCAAACTCTTTAAACCTCTCTCCCGTTGCTCTCCAACCTTTTTCCCTTCCTGCATGGTCCTGAGCATCTCCCAAGGAGGAAGTGATTATTCAGAAAATTGATTCTGCTCCCATTGAAGGTGATTACTTCCCCCATGCTGAACTCCACAAAAGCACAATCAGGTGCACAGCCAAGGTAGTTGGAAGCATTTGCATCTTACACAGGTTGGCCTCCAAACACCTGTAGTTTTCCTGGCTGATAGCAGCCATTGATGGGCATAGGGGGTAAGGAAGAAATCAGGGAACTTCAAAAAGCAAAATAAAAAAAAAGGACATTTTTCTGATTGAGGAAAATCAAGCTTAATGAACTGAGATGGAATTATTTCCTCAATTTACTTGGACATTTTAAATTAAAAGCAGAGTGTAACTTCTGCTTGCAAATTGCTGTAAACATTTCAATCACTCTCTAATTCGTGGTAAAAGGGAGGAAAGGCTGGACTATGAAATACTAATCAAGGATCACTCCTGGGAATGCAGACCCTTTTTTTTCCAGTATTTTTTTTTGGGGGAACAGAGTTTCTAGGGCTGTCACGTTACAAAATTATATATAATATATATATGTGTGTGTGTATATATATATACACATATATACATACATATATATAAAAATATGAATATTTATGAAGAGTTTGCTAGTGACAGACGAGGCTGGCCCTGCAGACCCAAAGGAATTAATGTAAACTCCAGTCAACCATGAAAACCCACTAGAATTGAAGTGTATTTCAGCATGGTGGATAACGCACATCAAAGAGCAGAATTTCTGTAAGATAATTACACACAATGCAACTCTAATCACAGAAAGACTGTGGATATTGCTGATAAAGCGTAATAAATCTTTTATGACTACGCCTTGTTCTGCTGAATCAGCTTTCTGTTTCTATTGCACTAAACTCTAGATTCTTGCTCTTATTTATATATTTACAAATTTAAAAACCCACACCAGCTAACAATTTACCGTAGATTCCATGAAAGGTTTGAGCTTATTTAGATTTTTGTTGTTGCACTTGTTGAAGTGCAGTGAGATCAACAACAGCAGACATTCGTCTCTTCTGTCTGGTAAATCTGCAGAAATAAATTGTCTATAAGATGAGAACTCCCCTTCCTCTGGTATTTTAAGAAATTGGAATAATTTCAGTTTTGACAGCTCGCAGAGCTCAAAATTCAGGGTCTTTCCTCCATGCTCTGTAGCAGACTCACAGAATGGTTGAGATGCCAGAGACCTCTGGAGATCGTTTAGTCCAGCCCCCCTTGGGCCACCTCAGGACCATGCCCACACCCATTTTGAACCTCCCCAAGGATGGAGACTCTGCCACCCCTCTGAGCAACTGGTTCCTGTCCTTCACCCTCGCAGGAAAATGTTCTTCCACACATTTAAACAGAATTTCCTGCACTTCAGTTTGTGCCCACTGCCTCTTGCCCTCCCAGTGGGCAGCACTGGGAAGGGTGTGGCTGTTTGCCAGCTTCCCTCAGCTGCTCTGCCCTTACACCCAGGAGTAAATCTGGGGACAGAGCCAGCCCTAGAGCAGTGACCTGTGCCAGGGGTAGGGTCTGATGCTGGTAAAACCCCAATCCTACATCTGTAGGGCAGCTGGGAACACAGAGCCTGTGGTCACCAACCATTCCTTGCCTGTTCTTGGGGACTCCTTGTGTCTCACTGGGGATCTTGCTCATACATCACAACATCTGGGCACCAGCAGACACATTTATGGAAGGGTCTTTACTGTTCTTTAATCAAGAAGCAAAAAGTTTGCCTTCTTCACGGGAGCTTTGCCCTTCATTTATCTTTCTGGCATATGGGCAGCAGAAGGTCTCTGCTTCTGACAGAGTGAAAGAGTCTTACATATGGCTTAATTACAGTAAATTATCAGCAAAGGCAAGAGTTTGCAGGGGGACAGCTGAATCCCACTCATGGGTTCAGTGAACGCGCGCCCAGGATCTCAGTGCTGTGCCACGTTCCACAGGGACACTTTGCTCCAGCCCAGAGGACAAACTGTTCCGAGAAAAGTCCATCCCCCGGTGTCTCTCTGGGCTGGGAACCTGTCTGGAAATGACAGCATGGGAATTGTCTGGCTTCTCAGCCTTTTTGAGCAGCATGACATCAGAGCCTTATTTATATTATCAGCATCACCCTGGGTGTCACCCAATGGGAAGTGCCTTTGCATGCAACTCCCCAGGATGAGACGAGGGACCATGTCAGGACAATGGAGGGTTGCAGAAAATGTTCTTCCTTTGCCTGGTTTACATCACATCTTTGAAAGCGTGTCCCTCCTGTGACAGTCTGAAGCGAATAAACAAAGTTCCTGGGGAAATGGTATGCAGTGTTCAAACACTTTGCTGAACTTTAATGTTCTGTAAGTTGTAAGGAAATGACTACAAAAGCCTTGGAAGAGCAAAGGAAGAGAGTTAGCTCAAGGCAAGGTGATATTCCCTCATTAAAATCTATTTGTGCAAAGTTAAGACGTCAAAGAAATTTCACTTGTTCCGGGAGGGTATGAAAGCCCACGTTATTAGTGATCAGAAGGGACTCGAGAGTCCTATTTGCCAAAGAGGAGGGTGTAGGGAAAGAAAGGGATAGAAAAAAAATTGCATTTGAGCATTTAATGTTATCTGAGAAGAATAATGAATTCAACTGCCTTGAAACAACAACTCTTTGGATCGCAGAAAGTAGTTTTAAGGGAAAAAAAGTCTTCTAAATGTGGACAGAGATTTTATGTGCAGTTTTTCAAGCCTTACTGCTGCACAGAGACACTGACAGTCCAGTCCCAAGGGCAACCAACCTTGTGTCCCTTCACCCATTTTATAGGGGGTGAACGAGGCTGTTAAAGACTTGATTATTAATTCTTTGATTATCTGATGTGTGCTTGTGTGGGTGGTGTGTGCTGCAGAACCACGAGATCACAGGCAGGGCTACCATGAGATATTTAGCATTAAAACTGACACTTCTCATATTTTCACTGCTCAGGGATGACATCTGGAGTTTTTACACTCCAAGAACCAAACCTTCCTCACATGGAAGCTGTTTTGCTGGTGATGGTGGTTTGGCCCTTTAGATGCAGGGTTTTAGCAGAATCAGCATTTTCACCTGCATTCAGAGCTGTCTGAGCAGAGGCTGGCACAGAGAAGTTGTGGAAGCCCCATCTCTGGAAGTGTTCAAGGCCAGGTTGGACAGAACTTGGAGCAGCCTCATCTAGGGGAAGATGTCCCTGCCTGTGGGAGGGTTTGGAACAAGATGATCTCTAAGATCCCTTTCAACCCAGGCCAGTCTATAATTCTGTGATTCTACGTGGCAAGGAACAGCTCGTTACTCCATGGCTGGTAACTGCTGAGGATTTGTGCAGCTTTTACTGAATGCTTTTCTTTCTCTTTCCCTGAGAAACCACCAGAAATCTCCCACCTCTGCCCAGGCAGGGTTGCCCATCTGCTTTGACAGCTTCCTTTATCACCAGCAGCCATGTGAGGAATGACCACATTAAAAGGTGAGGCTCTCTTTCTGTGCTGATAGTGGCCGAGACCCTCCCCCAGTTTTGCATTAATGCAGAGTGGTGATGTGGCCACGGGCTGATTGCGTTTGCTAACGCTAATCACCGAGGGGCCAGGCGAGGTGAAGAAGAGAACTGCATTTTATTCAGTTTGACAGAAGGAGGAGTCGAATGGAAATGATTTTTATCTCTGGTTGTGGCCGAGCTAAATTAATGCTACCTCTGGTGCTGAAAGGCTCAGGAGAGCAGATGTCTGTGTTTTATGTGCTCTCCTTGGTTGGGGCGCCAAACTGCACATCAGCCTGTGCATTAACTTGGGGACAAAGCTGGTGCCTGTCCCCAGCTGCATGGGCTGAGCAGCCTGGATCCTGAAGATGTAGGGAGTGAAGGTTTGTTTTGTTTTGTTTTGTTTTGTTAGGTTTGTTTTGCCTGCGTGGAGCAAAGACAGGTCACCAGAGCTGAATTCCAAGTGCTGTCAGGTCCTTTCCCATGACACGTACAGAGGGAAAGCAGGGAGAAAAAACACCCTAGAAGCTCTTCAGCAGAACACTAATTAATTGCTGAGCACCAGTGATGATTAGTACCCTGTCAGGAGTGTAGACCTCTGCCTGTGTTGGTTTTATCTGAGGAGCTCTGCACTCACACACCAGGTAAATTCAGCTGTGTGTTGGGCTGTTCACCAGAGTCCTCCAAACCTTGCCATCCTAGGAATCCTGGAAACTTTTAAGGTTTAAACAAGGGGTAAGATGCTGCAATGGATACATAGAATTGCTCCTGTGCCCAGGTGGGAGGGAGAGTGGGTGATAAAAACCTGACCCCTGTCTCTCACCCCCCTCCTGGGGAGCTGTGGGCTCCTTGCCACGGCATCCAGGGTGCTCTGTGTACAGGGGACTGGTAGGAGAATAATCAAGGCCTGCTGACATCACCCAGGCACCAGGAAACCTTCCAGAAAACCTTGCATCTTGCATTCTTTTTCTTGGAAAAGCATCTTGCATTTCCTTCTTGGAAACAGAAACACTGGGCTAATGACGGCTAGGTAAAAGCAGAGCAGTCACTGGAAAGAGAGAGGATGGAGAGGTTTAGAGAAATCTGCCCAGTGAATGAGGGAGAGATGGGAAGAGAGCGAACAGGGAAGCAAATGTGATAATTGGCAGAGGGTGGTGAGCAGTGCCACCCACACAGCGACGGGTGGGATGTTGGGAGCGAAGGCAGGAGCCACTGCAAGCACATTTCCATGTCTTTATTCTCCCTATCATGCTCCTCTACTCATTTCAAGGTCTGATCAAGCCTGACTATCGTCACCCCTTTTTGCTGTAAAGACACCTATTAATGTTGACAGTTGAGGTGGCTGGGGGATGTGATATTAGTACTGACAAATGCTGGTAATTTGCAAGCAATGTTTTCCCTCTAGCACCAGTGGGAAATCACCTAACCTTTGCCAATAATTCTCAACATAACTCACAAAATCTCATCTTCTATCATTATGAGGAGTGGCATTTCTGAAAATTATCAGCTTCTGCTTGAATCTATCCATGCTAGACTATACAGAGGAGGTGATATTAATCAGTGTGTGAGGCCCACTGTAGTACTAAGGATTCTCTTACAAGATCTTTTTGCCATATGCTCTCTGATATTAAGCATACTTGATTATGCTTTCAGATAGTTTTTCCATCCTGTCACATTGGCTTTAACTATTTTTTAGCTGTTGTTATCAGATCAAAATTTTTTTAACCATAATTTACTTAACATGTCTGGGGAGAGCACTTGTATGTGTTTATGCTCTAAACCAACACTGATTAATCAATGGCTGGTGAATTGGTATCAGTGTAACTGGCACAGATTTGAAGGCTGCAATGGGGACAGTGAGCTGAGCATCTGACCTGCCACACTGAGCATAAGTAACAGATCTTCAGAAGTGCTGAGTTTAGGGCAGCTTCTTTGGAGAATCCATCGAGCTGTTGGCCAGCTAAATCTTTGGCAAATCTTGCCTTAATTTTCCAATTGAGAACCTACAAACAAATCACACTGATAGAAAATATCCCGACACCTGTGCTGAGCCAAGGAGCCTCCTGAGTTCACACACAGCCTGAGCTTATTTTACAGAAGCTGTAGC
Source organism: Orthonyx spaldingii (assembly GCA_013397795.1). Taxonomy (NCBI): domain Eukaryota; kingdom Metazoa; phylum Chordata; class Aves; order Passeriformes; family Orthonychidae; genus Orthonyx; species Orthonyx spaldingii. The sequence goes on along the minus strand of VZTJ01001560.1, from coordinate 1,541,676 downwards.
CAAACAATGCTGATAGCGACTGTCTTTAAAGTGAAATTAAAATGTAATGAGGGTGGGAGGCAGGGACGAGCTCGCATGGACCATCTGAGCTGTTGCAATTCTAGAATTCATCAGTGCCGCTGAAAGCGGCGAGCGGCTGTTGTGTTATTGATGCAGGCGGGGAGCAGGTTATTGCATTATTGACATGCAGGAGGTGGAGAGAGATTACCATGTTAGCAGCGGGACAAGAAGAGAGATTATCCAAATGCAGTAAGTCATTGTTACAGCAAAGATATTTTTCCACACCTCCCCCCCCTCCACACCCTTCTTATCCCGTCCTTTCCACCTCCCGCCTGCATAAAACGAAAGGTCAGTAATATCCAGACAGATGGTTGGGAGGGTTTATGGAGAGGGGATGCTTTCTTTGGTCATTTTCCTGAAATGGTGATTGTGCTCAGGAAAAAAGAGAAAGCATTTGGGTTTTCTGACTGGGATTAACTTACCCGAACGCCGCACTAGGCAAGGGAGAATTTGGGTGAGGAGATGGTTCCTTTCACTGACATCTGCGCTGCTCTGTGAGGCAGCTCTGAGAGGCACTGCTGCATCGTAGGGACTGGAATAACCAGGGGATAAATGCCACTGGATTCTGGCGTTTTATTTAATAAATATTTTTACTTTTTTTTTCTGTGTAAAAGAGGTGGTAAACTTTCTGAAGAGGCAACACATTGATCCTCAAAGGACTCTGATCCCTCATTGAGAGAGTATTTATCTCTCAAGTTCACTTATTTGCCTGTAGATAACACCTGTCTTCCCTTATATTTCAGTTCCCTGGATTTAGTTCTGTCTTCATCTGGAACTGCCTGCTCTTAGAGCAGGCTCCTTAATACCAAACCCTAATTGAGTAAAATTATTGCCCACTGCAGAGAAAGTGACTCCCTATGTAAAATATCCCCCCTGAAAAATGCATCAGGCTGTGTTCATGGGTCAGAGCTGCTGCTCAGAGAAGATCATGCCAAGATGCCCCATGGATAGCTGTGAATTTTGGAGCTGGCCCGAACTGATCAGCTCATATCCTCCTGGATTTAATTGGGTTACGGGGTGACTTCTGATCCCTGATCCCCAGGGAAGGAGCCACAAAGATTGCGGCGTCTGCAGCAATCTCATCTGTCCACGGCCACAGTCAGGGAGAGAAGAATGGCTGCTTAATCAGACACACAATCTAAAAATGTCACATTATTATTTATGAAGTGTTTAATAATCACACCACAATCATTGGACGCACTGAGGTGGAAAAAGAAAATGTAATTTTTCAAATAATATATTCGAATTCTGTTATTTGGGGAGGAAAAAAAAAAACCCTAAGTAAATTATTTCTTTTAATTTGAAGTATATAGTTTGTGCTCGTCTTGCAACAATGCCTCATTTATGTGTGGATGAGAAGTCACAGGCAGCTGGGGCAGGCTGGAATTTAGCAGTTTGTATCAGCCTGATGTGCCCTTCTGCTGCCCACGTGCACCTTTCACTCGCTGCTGTGAAGCCCTGCAAACTTTTTTCAGCATCACACCTCATCCCTAAGAAGCAGTGCACTGGGAACTTCAACCCTGGCTGTGATGTGAATGCTCACAAAAATCCACAGCTACATAAAGTTATAGGATCATGGCATTGTCAGTTGATAAAGAAATAGCTCTAGCACAGAAAAACACTTATTTATCTGTCCCAAGGGTGGCTGGAGAGCAAAGTGCATGTGGAGAGGTGTGGGTCTGGAACCTGGACGGGTGCAGGGGGTGCTTCTGCTGTGGGCATGGATTTCTGTGATGCTGGAGAGCGTGACTTGTCTCACAAGAAAGGCAAGCAGACCACTGTGCTTGCTGAGGGAGGAAAGGGAATACAGAGCAGTTCTTTTCAGACAGAAATTAATCTGAAAATAATGAATTGGTGTAATTTGTAATTATCAGACAGGTATGTCTGGTTTTGTCTGATATTTTTTCACCTACTGTCTTTCCCCTTTTTGACCAGGGAAGTATTTTGTAGAAGAGAGCTAAGCTCAAAAACGTAAATCCTTATCCTCTCTTGCTGTTTCACCTCCTTCCTTTCAGACTGGCCTTGTCTTTACTGGGGTCTTGCTTCATTTTCCTATTTTCAGATCACTGCTCGTGTTTGGAGCAGGGTCCTCTGAGGAGCTGAGCTGTTCCATGTCCTGTTGCAGGACAAGGGAGTTCAGAGCACATCATTCCTCCAAGGCTGGCAGCTTTTGCTGCCTCCTGGTTTGTGTGCCAGCGTGATCAGCAGTCAAACAGCCGAGGGGATGGCAGAGCCCAGGCACGTTGTGCTGCTCAGGAATTCCTGCTCCCTCTGTTGGCTGCCTGGCTCTGGAGCCGTGGAGGGAAAAAGAAATGTTATTAGGTTATGTCAGGCAGAAACAATTTCTCTACTTCTAATTGCTGGGTGACCAGCAAGCCAGTCCTGGAGGTGACTATAAAAATAAATTTCTTGCCTCAAGAGGATTCCCCAGCTGTTTCTGAATTTGGTGTGTTGTGGATAACTCTGGGAATTAGACCTTGGCTCATTTAAATGCTTCAATCTGAGTCATGTATCTCTGTGGGAGGAACAGTGTGAAGCTGAGGTCTGTGGGCTCAGGTCTGTGGGCAAACTTGAGCAGACTCAGGAGATCTCCAGCGCCTCTCTGGGGAAAAGAGCCCTCACAGCCTGATATGTCCCCAGAGCTGTGTCCTGTGCGTTGGGCCTGGCTGTGGGGATGGCGCAGAGTGCTCGGGGGCTGCCTCTGTGCTGATGCCACCAGCTCAGCTCCAGTTTTCCTGCACAGACACTCTCAGAAGGAATGGGCCTGCCCCTCTCCTCACTCCCTCCTCCACACCTGCACCTCCCATCCCATGGATGTGCAAGGGATGGGACGGGGAGGAAACAGCCCAGTCCCAAACAGTCCCATACAGCTCCCATGGATCATATCATCTCTGCTGATTAATGCAGTGCAATCAACAGTTTAATATGTTACTACTAAATACGTTAATTATATTATTCCTTTCTGACACTGCAATCACTAGATTTTTATGCTTTGATGCTAAATCTAGTAAAATTTTAAATTGGAGTAATTAAATAATTAGCTGTAATATATGACAAGCCAACAAAACGATTGCTGTTTTATTATTTTTGTGGTGACAACGTTGCTTTTGTTTGTGTTCAGGCAGCCAAGCCTTGAAAGGAGTTTACAGTCAGAAATATCATCCTGCTTCAGACCAGAGATCTCTGCCAGTGTCAATTTCGACTGGGGGAAGTAATTTTTATTGTCTTGAGCTCCAGCAATAGCTCTCCATGTTTTTATGACTTCTCTGTCTTGAAGATATACTTCACCACCCGTCTCTCCTTAAGAATTATTCCTACACTTTTCCAAAGCTCTAGTGTCCCTAATGGCTTTTCCCTCTCCGTTTAACCTTACACTTCAGTGCACTTGTTTAGGCTTTTATCTTTGGTTCAGAGCTCTGGCTGCTTTCTGCATGCCTTTTTTTTTTTTTTTTTTTTAAACATATATATATTAGGTGCCCAACATATCCCTGTGACAACCAGAAAAAGAAATATCCCCGTTTCTGCCTGAGGAGCTCCTCCCGGGTAAAATGGGTTGGGCGAGGTTTCACGGTGCAGCACTGGCAGCTTGAAATGTATAAAACTGGACAGGCCTGCAAGAGAAATGGATCCATCAGTGCTGTGTTATGATATGCTCAGAAATCAAATATCAGTTTAGATGAGCAGAAAGATTGGCAGCACAGGCTTGGGTTCTTCTTCTCTTTCATTTTGCCTCTTTATTACTTCTTCCACTCCCTCTGGTTCGTCCTCACTCTCCTGTTTATTCGTGTGACCACTTGTTCCTCGAGTAGCACACAACGTGCTTGGAATGTCTCTGGCTGCAGCAATTATAATCACAACATTTTATAAATCTTCTGGGGATCGTGGAGATTTTTTAAGTTTACAGCTAAGCAAGGTCCTGCTAATGAGGATGTGAGGTTTTAATGGAGCTTTTCTTTGCTTGTTTGTTAATTTTAATGCCAGCTTGTATTTCTTACAGGCTATCAGGAGGAAATCCTGCTCTTGTGCATTATTCAGGACCCTTTAGGTGGGTAGGGGCCTCCTGGACCACAGGCTTTGCCCCTCGTGCACAGATTCACCTGTTTCCAGCAGCTTCTTCCAAAACCTGAGAGCAGCAGTGATGTGTTTTACAGCCCCATGGAGTGTGAGGAAAAGTGACAAGATTTTCCTATAAATATGACTCTAATCACACAAATGTGCAAACTCCTTAGGAGGGCTCCAGGTGAATTTCACACTCTGTGATAGGTTTTTGTTGTTTCATTTTCTCGTCCTTTTTTTTTTTTTTTATCCCCCCTAATTTTTTACATCACTGCAATTTCTGAGCTGCAGCTCACCTTTTTTCTTGTAGACAGCTCAGGCTACATCCCCAGAAACACAAAAAGGATCTAAATTAAATACTTCACAGCAATGCAGCACTTTACAGCCTTGAATTGACTATCAGTCCTCACACTCTCTCTCTTGGCCAGTAGCATAAAAATAGGCTGTCTCCTCTAAAAGAAGTGGAAAACAAAGCTAAAGAGCCAGGTTATCTTTGGTTGCCCAGTAGCACCATCAGACTTAGTGGGCTTTGCATCAGGGGTTAATTTGGCTTAGAGAGATGGGGTTTTTTTAAAAAATAAGTCTCCAATTTTCCTCTCATCCTATCTGTGCTTTTGTTTGGTGGATACCAATGCAGTAGTGACACCCATACCCCTGTTAAACACAAAACTGCTGAGTTTTTGCTGTTGTTTTTTGAAGACTACATATATTCCTAATTTCAAGCATTTTACATCACCTGTACGTGTCTGGCATCACTGCTCCCTGCGATGCTGCTTGCTGGGATATGAATTTTGTTTGCTTCCCTGGGGAAAATTCATTCTCTCACTTGTTTTAACCTCTTGTTTTAATCTTAAAAAGGAGCAGTGGGGAGTAACCTTGCAAAGTAAGATGGATATTTAAGGGGGAAAAAAAAATAAAAGAAAGTGATTGTTGAGCAGGCCTTTTTTATATATAGAAGAAGCACTATTTAAAAATGTTAGAAATTTAAGTATAGAGACACTCAAATGGATTTTTAGCAAAATTAGCGGGAACCCAAAAATAACAGTATAAGAATAATTAAGGCACTTTGCTACTCACTCCTTAGGCATTTGGTAGGCTTGGCTCTTGTACAGCGGGAGCTGGATATCATTGCAGGGGGAGGGCTGTAAAGTAACTTACACCAGGTGAAGTCTGATGAGATGGAACTTAAATAGGTGCCTTTCAGGGCACGTTACAATAGCTCTGCCTTTCAGCCCATTGCAGCAGCCTGCTTGCAGAGCAGTGGGATTTATTGTCCATCACCTCCGGTGCTATTTATATGGGTAATTTAATTTAACACCAGCAGGAGACTCCAAATAACTCTCCCCAGCATGGGAAGAACAATAACCTCGAGTGCATATTCACACAATATTTCCGACTTGCAGGGCTGGCCAGGTTTGGGAGGGGATGTGCTTTGTTCTGTTTGGAGGAGAACTGAAGGCAGAGATGTCCCTGCCCTCTTTCTGTTTCATTTAAGGGATTTCCTGATTCTCCTTTCTCAGGGCTGGGTCTCCAGGGTCCATCCCGTCCCTGCCATTTCCTCCTCCCAGCTCTTGCATTTGCTGCATTATATTAAACTGCACAAATCACATCTGCCTTTATGGCCAAGCCTCTATCCTGGATTTTTTTTTTGACAATGCACAAATTCAGTTCCAACAACTGTCCCAGGAGCAGAGTGTGTGGCTTTTAGGGCACAGGGACACGGTGGGTAAAGTCTGGGAAACTCAGAACCGCATCCCTCGCCTCGCTGTGCCAGGCTGTGTTTGGGGTGATGGCCCTGCTTATTTTGGCTACCATGACATTAAACCTCAATGGAAGTGCCAGTTCCACCGAGATTCTGTCCCACCCATTGCAATATGGTTCGTGTCTGTGCCGAGAGAGCCTTTATAGGCTTGTGGAAAGGTGCCACATGCTTCCTCGCCGGTGAGTAGAAATAAGGGAGCACTAATTAGATCTGTGGTGTTGGCAGGGGGACCCACGTGCCAGGAAAAGAAAGCTCTGCAGAAATCCGGCCATCTTTCAAGTGTACTCATCAATATGTGTAAAGCAGGAGGAAGAGTAATTCCACATTTAAAGAATACAACACGGGTTGCAGCGCCAGGCTCCCGTGAAAGATGCAACCTTCCGAGCCCAGCCGTGTCTGAATACATCATTGAACTTTATCTCACAGTGCAGCTGCCTCGTGTGATTCCAAATGTCACCAAGTTTGGGGAGATTTCTGAAAGCGAATGTGCCCCGAGTGTCTTCGGCTGCCTTTGTTAATGGAACCAGAGCAGGAGCAACTGGAGACAAATGGTTCTGCTTGGCACACGGGATATATTGATGCTGGTATTCCATCCTGCAAGTATTATTGGCTGGAGCGGACGTTTTCCAAGCTTGGTGCCAGTTTGGTTTAGTGCATTCACATGTCTGGGGGAAGCTGGTGGCCTTGTCTGCAAATTTGGTGGCCCAGGTGAGCACAAGATGCTCTGACTTTGCCTGCTGGTGTTACTCCTGACCTTATGTTTCATTGGTGTTACTCCTGACTTTATGTTTCCTTGCAGCACTAAACCCTCCTTTATTTTGGCTTCCTGCAAACAGGGCAACAAGAGGAGCCAATTCCCTGCATCAGCTCCACTGCCCAGGCCTGAGCCTGTCCAACCCCAGCATTTTGCACTGGCTGCATCACATGAAAACCCTCTGTTGCTTCCTGCCAGATGCTGCTGCTCCTTACACTGCAGCTCCACAGTAGCCAAGCCCTGGCAAATCCTCAAGGCATTCCCACCCCTCACTCAGGGTGCTGATGGCTGAAGAAACACGCTCAGCTTTTTTGGGATCTGTGTTTAATTATTGCACTCAATTAGTCACTTCCCCCACCCCCACATTTTATTTATAATTTTTTTTACCACGAGTCATGAAAAGGTTGTAGCCAAAAGCTTTAGAGATGACAGATGATTCACAGACAACCTTCTCTCCTGTTTTATACTCCCAAGAACTTTGGGAACCAGAAAGCAAAGTAATTTTTGGACTAATGCAGCAGCTCCTGCTGGGGCCGTGTAGCGATCAATTACCCGGCCTCTGCTGCCTTCTCCTTCCCTTTGGAGGCTCTGGCACCTGCACATTATGATTAATACAGGCAGTGCAGGTAATACTGAGCACATTGGAAGGTTTCCACGAGCCAAAGGCCATTTCACAGGCTGGAACGAAGGCTGTTAGGGAAAATAAGGGCATTGCAATTTCATAAAATGCATGAAAAGCTGGCTCTAGAGGAAGACACACCACCCTCCTTTGAGAGAGCACCCCAGAAAGGCAAAGCTTTATTTTCCCAGAGCCTTTCAGTGCCTGCTTAAGTTCTGGAGCTGTTACAGAAAATAGGAACATTTGGGCCCTATCAGTGTAATAGCTAATAATGGCCTCACAGTTTACTTATCTTCCCAGGAACCCTTTAATATACCCAGCCATTTTCTGACAGATGGGAAACAGGTATGGAGGAAGCCTGAGCAGCTGGTCCAAGGTCGTAAGGGAAGGCAGTGGCAGAGCCAGGGCTGAGCCCAGGTCTGCAGATCCTGAGCCAGATCTGTGGCCAGTGGCATCGCCTGGGGAGCATTGGGAGATAACACCGAGAGCCAGGCCCTGTCCTGGGCTGTCCTCAGCCTCATCTGCTGACAGAGGAGGTCTCAGGTTGCTGCTGAGGGCTGAGGCTGAGCTGTCCTGAAGGATGCTGCAGCCAGAGCTGGGGTCTCAGGAGGAGGATCTTTATGAGTGGTAGCCAGGATCTGGCCTTGTGCAGCAGCGCCTTTGCTGGGAGACCTGAAGGAGCTGCTCATCGTGCAGAATGCAGATATGTAGATACATCTGTATCTATAAACCTGCCTCCCCCCTGCAGCTGGGGAGGTTCAGCTCAGTGCCAGGGGCTTTGCTCCCGTTTTTACTGAGCCCACCCCGCTCGGGCTGGTGATGCTCCCAATCGATTCCTGTTTACACAGAATTTCCATGTTAATGTTTTGTTTGGTGCCTCTCGCAGTGAGATGCAGCAAGGTGTTTGTACAAACACCTCCAGGGAAAAGAGAGGCACCTCCTGCTTTGCCCTGCAGCTCACTGACAGCCTGGGAACCCCTCGCAGAGGGGATGGTCCCTCCTGGGCTCCCCAGCACCTCCTCTGGGAGCCCCCAGACCCAAGAGGTGACATTTTAAAATCTGTCAGGCTATTTTAAAGAGGGCCATGTCTTTTTTTAAAAACGCTTCAGGGAAACAGATGCTTGAGTTGTTCTTTAATCTAGAAGGTAACTGCTAATTAGTTTTGTATACAGCATAAGCCTTCGCTCCACATGGCATATTTTGTGTCAGCGAAGGATCCCTATCAGGGACTTTATCTGTTTGCTGTCCTCCCCCGGTACTCAAGAAAAGAAATGGAGTTTCCATCATCAACTCTGCCTTTCCACTTGCATCATTTCTCTCTTAAAAATCAAATCATGTGTCCTTTGTGGCTGAAATGGGGTGTTTGGAGGAGGGGACCAGCCCCTTCCCCCTGGCCCTGCTCAGCCTCTCTCCACGCAGCCTTCACGGCTTCCACGTGTGTGCCATGGTGGCATGGCAGGTTTTTTCTCCTTTCAGCAGGGCCCCTCTGCCACATGGGGATTGCACATATGTGGGAGGAATACAGTGCATGGCCCATTTGAAGTCGTCTTTATAAATATTCAATTCCCCTTGACGCAACGGGCAACACAGCAAAGCAGCCCCTCATGGTCTTGCATGCCAATAATTTGCAGATTAAAACTCCTCCAATGTGCATCTCCACAATGGGGCCTGCCTTATCTGGAATGGGCCTGTGAAACTATTGTGGTGATAATCTGGGGATTAAGAGACTTTAATAAAAAGCTTTGACATGACAGGTCATAGCCGCTCTGGAGGAAAAAAAAAAAATCAAATCTGTTACTCCCGAGTGGCTTAATCCTGTGTGAGCCAGGATCCTCACTCTCCAAGGGTGCCAGGGGGATTCAGAGGTGCTCAGCACCTTGCTCCAGGAGCTCATGGTCCCCCAGGCCAGGGTTAATTGCCTCCGGAGGGTGCTGTCCTCACTGTGCCCTCCACAGCCACCCTGGGGGGACTCTGGTGCCTTTCCAGAGCTTTTCTTAAAATCCACCACTCCAGGGCTGCTCCTGCCCTTAACCCTTGGCTGCAGAGTGTCCAAGTTGCTTCCATCCTCCTGGCCATGGCCCAGCCCGTGCTCCTTGTGCTGCTCTGGGTGTGTTTTGGGGGAGACTCCCAGTTCAGGACCCCACACGGAGCCTGTGCCCACCCACGTTAATTACATTTGGGTTTCTCATGGAAATACTGCAGCAATCCTCATCCAGCACTTGTCTCTAAACAAACTGTTAATATTTTAAGTGTCTTTCATGAGCCTGAGTCTAATTAATTAAAGGTTTATGAAAAACAATTAGGTTTTGATAGGGATCACCTTCTCTGGAGTCCCATGTCTGCGCTGAAAAAAGAGAGGGGTTAGAAAGGCTCAGGTTGAAATTTAGAACTGCAGTGAATAAGAGAATACACAAATCCCACATGGATTGGGGAAATTAGGACATTTGGTGCCAGATTGTCTGACTAATTAGATTTCTATCAAGTCCTCAGGGACTGGCTGATGCAGCATTTTAATTTAAAGCTGCAGCAGTAGCAGCAGCAGCTTCTTTCCTCCTTCTCATGCTCTTTATATCAAATGGTCTGTGTTCTCCACCAGCAATCGTTTCCCTTTCTAATGCTGGACCTCTGCAAGGGCCAGACCTTGTTCTGTGCTCTGCAGGATGGCTCTGCTTTGCTGAAACCCAACCCTCTGCTGGGTTTTGTTGGAATGAGAAAACCCTCTGTGCCTGCAAAGGGATTTTCCCATTCCATGGAGCATGGCATTCCTTAACAGACACGTGGGATAAACTCATAGAAAGAAAAAAGCTGAGGTGCCTTGGAGTTACCCAGTTCATCAGCAAGTTTTTGTAACTGAGAGCATCTTCAAAAATTGTTGTATTCCACAGAAATAGGAAAAACAGACTAAAGGAAATGTTCCATCATGCTGCTCTCTGAACCTGCCCCCAGAACACTTTACCAGGCATCAGGAGCTTTGCATTCCAGCTGAAATACTGGCAATTTCTTGGAGTCAGTTCATTTCCACCCTGAACCACCTGAAATGAAGATCAATGCTCAACAGATGCTCCCTGCGGGGAGAATAGGGTGGCACCTCTTTCAATTACATTCATTTAAAATATGGTGATGCAGTTGCTCTGCAGCCAGGCAGGGGCTGGAAAACAGAGCAGGGTGGTGGCAAAGGCCAAGGGCAAGGTCCCTGTCCCTGAACTGTATTGCTGGTTCAGGTGCCTAATTTAGAGCAGGTGCCTAACTTTGAAATCTGTGAAGTTACAGGGACTGAGTTTGGGCTTAATGTGTATAGAGCAGAGCACAAATCATCAAATTGTCAAATTCCTACTTACTAGGCACCTAAATTTAGCGTTAATTGCTCCAAAATTAGTTAGAATTATTGAAATAGAGTAAGTGGGGGTTTTTTAAAGCCATTTCTTACTTGACAGTATGAGATTGCAAATATTCCTGTGTCCTATTTAATGAAAAATTATTATGCTATTATTGCTGTTTTATATGATGGATACATAATTAACAGTGTCTGTAGAATCATTTCTTCTCCCATTTTGCTCTACTTCTTCCAGATTATTTTATCAAAAAAAAAAAAAAAAAGGAAAGAAAAAAAGGTAATGGAATTATATCTTATGCTTCAATGAAACTGAAAACTATTATTCCTCTCGATAATCAAACCCAGCAAAGTCAACCATTCCAGTGAATATTAAACACAAAAAGTACATTTTAGATGTATTATGAATCTGCTGCTAAGTCTTTAACTCATTGCTTTGTGAAGAGAAGTTCAGCAGTGGAGGGAGCTCAAATGAAACCACAGCCTCTGAAGACATTGAATTTCCCAGCGTTCATTGATTGAAAGCAGGCCTATAACATTATTGAAATGGTTTCACTTAACCTCATTTCCCCGTTATTATTTTGTTATGCTTTTTGGGGAAGGTTATGTAATACTTATTTACTCCTGTCAGTGATCCCTGGATGCTAAAAGTGATTTAAGCCCACGGTGTTCCAGCCAGATGCACGATGCAGGAGGCAACAGGAGCCAGGCCGGGACCAACAGCCCTGTCTGTGGCCTGATCATTTCAATTTACAGTCCACGTGCTAAAGAGGGAAAAGGCCAGCTATTACTGTAAAAGCATTAAGAGCCCCAGTGATGGATGAGATCCCACTAAACTGGGTAATAAAGAAACAGAACAAAGAGGACATTCCAAGCCCCCGAGTGCCCAGAGCCGCTGGACTCTGAAAGACGCCGTCAGCATCGCGGGAAGAGCAAATGAGTTTGAGTTTCTGTGGAAATGGAGCTCTTATTTGGGGTCCTGAGAGGGACCTCAGGTCTCCTGAAAAGCTGAAGAGCCTGACTGCTCACACCCACATCTGTGGACCCATGAAGTGCTCCTACAATTTTGTGCTGGTGCTTTTCCACCCTTGAAATGTCAGAACAGATAGAAAAGGCAGGATGATGATTATAAAACATGTTTTCAGCAAGTTGCTTCTGGACAGAGGTTTTTTTCTCTTTATTGTTTCCCCCTTCATCCAACAGATAAATATAACAACTTCTATGCTATTTGGATTAACCAGAAATTAATTTTCTTTCTTCTCCTTTTCCTTTTACCAATGGAAAAACAACAAAACAAGCCACTGTTTTGCATTGATGACACTGTTTCATTTCCCTTCCTTTCATTTTAAATCCCATTTTATTTTCAAATTGAAACAAGGCACATCCAGAGAATAATTCCTCTCATTGGAAGGCAGTCATCGGAAGTGGGAAGGAGAGATGTGCAGTTTGTGTTCCTGTATTGTGAAACCTGGCTGACACGTCTACCTGAGGCATTGGCTTGAAAATTATCAAAATGTGATCGTTTTTACTTTTCTTAAATATAATTTCTTCATTTAACTCTGCATTATACCCGTGAAAAATTGTCTGTGGCTCCACCAGAACTAATACAGTTTTGAAAATGAACTTGTTACCTGCAAATGCATTTGTTTTGGTTTGCAAGGTGCATGCTGTGAAAACATTGTCCTGCGTGACCATGATAAACATTATTCACATCATTCTGTGAATAACAATCCAACGAACAACTCGAGGATTGCTTCCCAACCAGAATCTAACAAATCTAGCCAGAATTTCTGAAGAAAAAAGGCCTTGTTTCAGCAGTTTCCAGGCACAAATAGTTTTGTTTCTAATGCACACACTTCCAGGATCCATCTCTCCTGATTTTGGGGCAGCTGTGAGAGGGAGGGGACAGGTCCTGCAGGCAGCAGGGCTGGTGTGGTGCTGGACCCTGTGTCACACTGTGGAGATGTGACACATCCTCCAAACATTCCCTACAGTGCAAAAGTGAGTCTGGTGCTTGTGGAAGGTGCCTCGCTGCCTTCCTTCAGGCAACTGGGAAACTGGGACGGGGCTATGAAAAGTAGTGCACAGTGCATCTTTTACCCATCCCTCTCATGCTGCCCATCCTCTTGCTTGGAATGTCAGACCTTTTGCTTGCTAAAGCAACTCCCTGGAAAGAGGTGGCAGCCAGGTGAGGGTCAGTCTCTTTTCCCAGGTCAGAACCAACAGGACAAGGCAGGCCTCAAGTTGCACCAGGACAGGTTTAAATTGATTAGAAAGGAAAATTTCTTCACTGCAAGGGTTGTCCAGCATTGGCACAGGCTGCCCAGGGCAGTGGTGGGGTCCCCATCCCTGCGGGGTTTAAAAGCCCTGTGGATGTGGCACTTGGGGACATGGGTTAGTGCTGGGCTCGGCAGTGCTGGGGGAATGGTGGGACTCAATGATCTTAGAGGGCTTTTCCAACCTAAACGATTCCATGATTCTATGATTCTAATTAGTCTCATTTGCTGACACACAAGCCTTTAATTGCAAGTTGAATAATTAGACATATCTGCATATGCAAATGAATAGGGTTATACTATGTCACTCAACATGATTTCTCTGGAGACAAATAGCTCTCTATATTTCAGGAGAGAATATGATATATTAATTTACTTAGACAAATAACTTTATTTAGAACGAGCCGCTCTCATGTTTGTTTATATAAAGCAATAAGAGAAGAAATAGAAGAGATTTTATGTGGAAGGAAACAGCTGGAAGATACTAATTTATGAGGGGGAAATCCTTGCAAACCGTAATGCTTGTGAGCAGTGAGAGACCGAGCAGGGAACCTTCTCCGGGCAGGAACCTGCTCTTGCGGGGTCGGGAGCAGCAGCGCGGGGCTGTGCCCTCACTGGGACCACCGCTCCCATCCTGGGCATCCCAGCCTCCTTCCTTCTTCCCGGCATGTCTGCATCCCCCTCCCGCGCTGGCGGAGGAGATGCGGGAAGCGCTGGGGCTGCTGTTCCCCGCCCAGACAGGCTGCAGTTCGGGGCGGGCGCATTCCAGGAGGGATGCTCAGCCCTCCTCCGCCTGCCTGCGGGCCGAATCCCAACCAGGCAGCGGGCAGGGGGGCTGCCGGGGGCGGGCACCCCGCTTTGGGCGAGGGCTCGGGCCAGCGCTCGCCGGAGCACAGGGGACAATTCCCACCGCGCTCCGTGTGCGAGCGGGGCACGGCGGGAGGGGGAATCCCGGGCTGGTCATTTGGGGGGCTTGGAAAAACCGCACGGGGAGGGGGGGAGCAGCAGCAGCTGCGAGGAGAGCACGTGGGAGCGGTGATGGCATTTGGAAGCTGGGATATTCGGAGGCGGTGGTGTTGGGAGCGGGGATATTAGGAAACGGGATATTTGGAAGAGGGGATGTTCGGAAGCGGGGATGTTTCCATGCCTGCCGGCACTGCCCCTGTCGCGGTCTGTTGTTAAGGTAATACCCAACACAGAATGGAATCCGCTCCGCTCCGCGGCCGCTTCCCGAGTCACGCGGAGCCGGACCGGGGCTGGGATGGCGCTGCCGGCCCGCCCCGGCGCTGCTCGCTCGGGACTGCTCCGGCGGCTGTGCTGCAGCTCCGAAGGAGCCCCATGGGGCCGGGATCGGACTCTCCGGCCCCTCTCTGTCCCTCCCGGACCCCCTCGGACCCCCCGGAGCCGCCGTTACCGCGGCAACCGGGGCGGCTGCAGGGGCGCGCGGCGCCGGCAGGGGGCAGCACTCGCACGGGCCTGCCCGGGGCGGCGGCGGGACCGGAACGGGATGGGATCGATGGGATGGGATGGGATGGGATGGGATGGGATGGGATGGGATGGGATGGGATGGGATGGGATGGGATGGGATGGGATTTACAGCGCACGGACACATCC
>VZTJ01001560.1:1442326-1527129 GCA_013397795.1 Orthonyx spaldingii | reverse complement strand
ATGGGATGGGATGGGATGGGATGCGATGGGATGCGATGGGATGCGATGCGATGCGATGGGATGGGATGGGATGGGATGGGATGCGATGGGATGGGATGCGATGGGATGGATGTGGGCAGGGTGCAGCACACCCTGTTTCAAAGCCCGATATGTACCCTGTATCCCTGCCCAGTACCCAGCATCCTGGGCCAGCTGCCCCACGCAGGAATTGCCCTGCCAGCTCCTGCCAGCTCCATGTGCAGCCACATCCCACTCGTGTCACCCTCTGTGTCATGCTCTGTCCCACATCAGGATCAGCCCCATGTCTCTGCACGCCGTGGTCACAGCAGTGGAAGGGCCGTCATTTGGGTTTGGTGACTGCATTTTCCTGGGTTATCCATGCAGCAAAGTGGGGGTTATGAACAGGATTCCATTCAGGACTCAAATCCCATGGAGAATGCCTAAATCGTGTTCAGGATTACTGAAACTATCCTGAGTCACTGACTTGGCAGGATCTGATGCTGTAACCTGCTTCTCATCGTTTCTGAACTTCCTCTTCCATCCTGGTTTTGAACTTTTGGTTCAAGCATCACTGCCTTGATTTAGGCATGGAGGTTCCAGCATGGGAAGCTCACAGTGTCCCCCTGCTCTGTCCCTCTGCCCAGCTAAGGGAACGGCCACTTCTGCAGTCAGTACAAATCAAACATGAAATTACTGTGAGTTACTCAAAGATATTCCTGGGTGAATTGGATGTTGGTTAACTCACACTCTATTAGTGAAATACAGCTATGAGCTAAGGGAAGTTGCAGTAAACATCTGCATTCATAATGCAGAGTGGTACAGCACCCTTAAAGCTCTACAAACAGAACTTCTTTAATGCAAAATCTTGTGATATCAGAAAGATGAGGAAAATGGCTGATAAAGCACCCAGACCTCTATGCCAGATTTTTAAAGCAAATTGCCAGACAGTCTCACTAAGGTGCTGTGTCATGTCTTAAAATTTTAGTATTCCCACAACCAAAACCTCCTGAAGCCCTTGAAGATATTTTGTGTGTGCTGGTGCTGCAGGAGTTAACCGGTGGAGAGGGTGGAATCTGCATAAGTCTGATTTGGGGGAAAAAAAAAATGAAATGCAGCTTAGCTGAGTCTGGGTGGGATTTGGGGAATGGCATTTCTGAAGGGAAGCCTGTCCTAGATCGGAGCTGCCGTGCTGTGGAAGGGGCATCTTGCTGGAGGCTGCTGAGGCTCTAACTCTCACCCAGAAACATCCCTCCATGAGACACAGGTTATTTATCACTTCCCTCTTGGGGCTTTCCCCCCACAGAGGTGCAAGAGGGTGATGGGTGGACCTTGGGTGCTGACACCCTGACCTGGCCACCACAGCACCACGACCTTGGTGGAGCCACCTGCCCTAAGGCTACACCAAGGTTGCCTTAATTTGCTCAATATGAGCCTTTCCCCACTGTATTATTATCACTGCTATTATTATTATTATTATAATTGTTATTGAATATCTTTACATGCAGCATCTGGGAGCTGCAGCCAGCCCCAGTCTGTTCTGTGCAGTTTTTCCTGTGATCGATCCCTTCCCTTGGTCCAGAATCTATTTCCCACAGGTGTGCTGGGAGCCATCCTGCCCTTCTCCCCTGATTCAGGGGGCAGAGGGGTCTCGGGAAGCCTGAGCCCTATAGCAAACTCCTCTGTGTACCTCTGAGATGGTGAAACCACGCAGGTGCATTTCTGCCCCCTCCCTGGGACAGCTCAGTGCCCTGTTCACGCTGTTCCAATGACACCTGGAGTCCTTACAGGCTTCCCTGCTGTGCCTCTGGGTGTGTCTGTGCCTGGATTTCCATGTGCACACACCCAAATATGGTATTTTTGGGAAAGGTGATGTCACAGTGTCAGGATGCTTTGTTAAAACCCATCAAATTGTCGTTCCCATTAATGCCTTCCTAATCCCAGTGTCTTGGTGAAGAGCGATCAGAGCACACTTTGGCTTCAGAAAAGCCCTGGAGCTCTTTTCCGTAATTCCTGGTTTTATTCTCCCTACATGGGTGCAGCATTTCAAGGCAGGTTGCAGCTCAGCATCACCCTCCTGATTCTCTCTAACCATTTCTTTGCCTCGTGGCAACACAGAGCTTTCACAGCACAAACAAGTCCAAGGAATAGGTGGATTTCCTCGCTTTGAAATAAGTAAAGCAGATGATTGAATAAAGTTTCATTTCCCTGCCTGGTTCAGCAGCTCTCTCTTGCTCTATTACACTTCCTAACTTGCCTCAGCAACTCTGTTACCCAGCTCTGTGACTCCCTGAATGGGTGATGCTGTTGGGTTTCCTCTGCATTTGAAATCCTGGCCCGACCCTTTTACACAGGGCCAAATGCTGCTCTCAATTCCCCGGGTTAATCCGGAGTAATTCCCCGGGATTAACTGGATTTAACCCTGTGCTGGCTGAGCGCTGTGTGCAGCCCTGACTGCTGGTGTTGCCCAGGGTCCTTTGGGATCTGTGTCCTTGCCAGGATCCACAGGTTGGATAAAGAGACGTTTAATAAACCAATAAACCACCCCCTGCTCCACAGGCAATGGCAGGGCAGCCACCTCCCGATGGAGGAGACCCACCCAGAATCACCCAAAGTCATCATTCTTAACAAAAAACTTCTTCTCACTTTCACATCTTTCCTCCCTCCCTACCTGCCCTGAGAGTTTGGCTGCACAGTTTATCAGGATTTATTTTGTTTTCATTCTCTCTGGTTCCTCCCCAGAGCACATGGCATCCAGAATGGGGGCTTGGACAGCTGTGCCCATCCCATGCAGGGTATTCCCTGCTCCCCCCTGCTCTCCTTGGAGTGGGGACACAGGGTTTTGTCCCAGTGATTTTTCTTGGGAGCCTGGGTGAAATATTCAGAGCCTTTGTTTGACCAAGCCCAGGCTCAAAGCCTGTGTGAGGTTGGTTTTTCTACCTGCTGGGTATTTTCTTGGACTGAAGTGAACAAGAGGAGGTTTTGCCTCTGTGTGACCCAGGCAGGGACCTCATCCTTCCTCTGACCCTGCAGTTTCCTGAAATTCTTTTCATGTCCATCATCCCCTGAGGGTGCTGTGGCCACAGTTGGGTGCTGTAGGAGGAGGGCACAAAGTGAGGATGGCTCTGCTCCTGCCAGCCTTGGATGGTGAGGGGCTTTGGGTTCCCTCACCTCCTGCCTGTGCACACCCTGCCGAGCTGCTTCCCTCTGTTTGCATCCCTACCCCATCCTTCCCACTCAGGCATGACCTGCAGCGAGTCCCTTGAGCTGTCCCCGTGTGTAGCCGAGGGAGCAGCGCTCACCTCTCACTCCCCAAAGCCCCCTCTGTCTCCTCCGCCTCTATTCCACCCTCACCAGCAGAACCCTTCCCCCTGGCACAGGAGGCTGCTGGAAAAAGAGAGCAGCAAGCCTCGAAGATGTGTCATTGTGCTAAGTGCTTTCAAACCTTGCAGGATGTCACTGTGTCACAATTTCAGTTCATTAGGTGGCGCAGGGAAGACGCCGTGACATCAAAGAGCTCCTTTTCCCTACAGAAACCAGAGCAGCTCTTTTGATCTCAGCCCCCAGTATCCCCCCCAGATTAATATTTACTTGTACAACCCGAACCTACGGGGGATCCTGTGCTTGATTCCACCATATGTTCTGGGGCGCTTTTCCTTGCTTCCCTGGTTTTCTTTGGGAGGTGGTTTGTCGGCGGGGGGAGGAGCAAGCAGTAATTTTTAGATGTTTATTTATTTCCCTGCTACCCTCTGCTCCTCGGGCACAGCAGGGGAGGGCACCCAACCTATTTCGTGTCAACCAGTTGCTTTGAAGCTTGCCACAATCAAACGCTTTTATTTTGGGGAACCCGGCCAGCTGTTTGTTTGCTTCCCTGCTTTATATTGATTCAAGGAGATAATCTCCCAGGCCCCACGTGCTTAATCTGTGAGCTGCTAATGTTGCATGAGATATGGAAACAGTCCCTTTGCCCCTGGATTGCTGGGATATTTATGGCTGGAAGCAGAGGTTTAGAGCAGAGCGCTCGTTTTCGGAGCAGCGCAGAACGCGGACGTGTGGCTCAGAGCACAAACTGCTGGGGACTTTCGTGGGGATGTTGTGGCTCTAATTCGGTGACAAAAGGTGGCCTTGTGCTTCGTGTTGTAGGAATATTCTGATATAATTTGGTTCCTGGTGAGTCATTAGGATCTGTAACGTCAGGGTTCAGCATCGGAGCAAGAGCAGTGGATGCTCCCTAAGAATCCAAAATGCAGGGCAGGAGCTCAGGATGGGGAAAAACTCAGCACAAGGGTGAAGCCCCAGCTTCTTTCCCTGCCTCCCCAAAAGAGGGACCAAACCTCAAAGCCAATTTGAACAGGATCTGGCTCTCACTGCGTTAGCAGCTGACAAAATGGAGTGGAAATGAATTCAATTCAGAGACATCTAATTTAATGAGAGACTCTCTAAGAATAATTTTGCCGCAGATGCTTAAATTGATTTCAACTTGAAAAGCAGGAAAGACAGACAAGATGATAGAAAATGTCTGTGGAATTTATACCTTCCCCTCCTTGCTTTAAGCCCTGCACATCCTGCGCGTGCCCTGGCATGAAAGCTGGAGAAAACCCTGTGCAAGCAAAGCTGTTTCTCCTGGTTTTATTGCCCTGACACAAAGAGGTGGCCCCTGAAGGTGCACACAGCCACCTGTCCCACACCCACAGGGACCAGTCAGGGGGCAAAACCTATGGGTTTTTAATGAATTTTTTTAGTGATGCTTTAAGTGCTGCTTGCAGAGCGCAAACAGGCGATATTTAAATGGTGTTCTCTGGATATCAGTCATTCACACCATCCTGGGGATCTCCAGGTGATGCTTCTGTGCCCGAAGTGCTGCCTGGGAAGGCAGATCTCAAAAGTCCTGACACAGAGACTGTCGCTGGTAATAACACATGACCACTATTCTTTCTACTTTTTTTCTTCCCCCTGCATTTTCCCTTCCTGCTGTTTAGGGGGTTTAAACAGCTTTGATTTTCTGTGGCTGGCAACACACCCCATATGCTATTTATCTTGTCAGAACTCTCTCCCTCTGCCCTCAGCTCCCATTTTGTTCTCATTAATAGTGATTATGAAAAATGGGGCTAAATACTTACTTTCATATGATTTATCCAAATGTTGAACTGCGTAATTGGAGAAGCTAAGACATTATCCCTTCAGATTCTGTCAAGACTCAATTTCTGCATTCGATTTAATTTTGAGACTCGTGACCCTTAACAGTACATGTATTTATTGCCTTTATGGTGGCTCTGCTGTACAATATATCTATCAATCAGAAGCAGGAAGCTGCATATTATTTATAAGGATTTCAATAGTCAGTGTTTTTTAAGAACACTTGTCCTTAGCACGCAGTTATTAACACAGGGCCCCCAGATACAACAAAATTGAAAGTCAGCTGGAAGGAATGCCCTTATAATGAAGATATTTAATAACTGGCATCAGACTCTGATTTTCCTGTTGGTGACAGAAGTGACGCATGAGCAAAGGCGGGGGAGCGCTTTGTGCTGCAGAAACCTCGCCTGCCCCTTCCAGGGCCTGATCCCTTCCACTTCCCACTGGAAATGGCTCATGTCTAAAAGGAACTGGTGCACAGACATCTCAGATTTGGTGCTGCCTTCCTGAGCTACCTCGTTATTGCATGTGCACACACACACACACCACACACACACACACGGCGCTCACAGGAGCTGAGGGGCTGCCTCGCAGCGATTTGGTGCATCCCTCTCCCTTTGCTAATCCATCATTTCCACGCCTGTTCTTCACAAATCACTTTTGCCCAGCGTTGGCCCTGATGGCAGCTAAATGCAAATGCTTCTCTGCAGCCAAGGGTCTCCCTCCTGTGGATTGTCAACGTGCAACTCGGATGGAAACCGAATCTCCTCGAGGCTTCGGAGCTGCTGTGAGGCACCAAAGGTTCACAGAAACTCAACTCCACCATCGCCAACACCACCACCCCACTTCCCAAATCAACCCTGACACAGTGTTGAAATTGTTATTAAAACGAGTAATCAAGCTGCTAATATCTGCAAGCACCATTTTGGAAAAAAAGAAAAGGTAATAGAGCAACCATCGGGGAGTACAGTTAATGTATAAAACAATTACTGAAGTCAGACGCTTAAGTAAGAGCCATGGTGGCAACAAAGGCATTACTGTACAGAGCAGCAGTGTACAATGCGGAGGAGATTTTATTTGTGATGCCAGGATGGAAAAGAAAAACTCCAAGAGGAAGTCGAGGCATTTAACACCAAATTTTAACCAGCAGCCTCTTTCCTTTGCATGAAAACTGCTAAGACATGTGCACACACACACACACACACACACACACACACATCTGCACACAAAAGCAGCTTTAACTTAGTACTACTTGTTGCAGAAATTAATGTAATTATTTAAATCACGCTTATTTGCTTATTTGCTGCCAACCAGCTGATGTCAGTGGTCATCTCTGTTTTAAATACAATATATAAAATAGTAGCACTTTCTAATCCTAACAGCAGAAATCAGCCAGGAGAGCTTTGGTTCCAGTGGGCCTTTTAAACAAAAGCTTCCCAGTCCCATTTTTGATAGGATCTAAGTGCTAATCTTCTATTTTGCAGCCAGCCAGAGTCTTGGGCAGAGCTCTTCCCTCCTTGTGAGGCTCTTGCAGGGAACAATAAGAATATTGATTTTTTTTTTTAAGACTCATAACACCACAATGATTTCCCCCCACTATATTTTCTCCAGCATTTGGTGGGTTTTGCTCAGCTTTAATTGCTACAAAGCTCTCTTGTTTTCTGTTGTTAGCACTAAATCCATGCCATTCTCCGCTGTACGGGAGCGGTTGGGACATTTTATTGCTTCTTTAATCCCAAATCTTCTGCTGTGCATCTTCCTCTGCAAGCAGGAAAAGCTGCCTGGAGAACCCCAAAGCACAGAGAAAAACCCTCAAGGATATAAAGAAAAGGGCTGGCTGGGATATCCTGGTTATATATCTGAGGAGCAGGAGTTTTTTGCTGGGAGAAGGGTGCTTGGAAGGAATTTTTTTAGTTTAAGGATGAATGTGAGAGTGGAAGTACCTAAAATGGCTTAACTGGAGTGCCTTGGGTTTATTCAGAAAAGTTTCTGTCTATGCAGCCAATATCGTCACCAAGAATTTTTTTATTAACCTCTTCTTTTAGATATCCCAATTTTCTATTAATGAAATATTTTTCCCTGTAGTGAACATGGTTTAATGTGCACAAGATATTTTCCCTGCCCTCAATTTCAAAAAGTTAAGAAAAAGTCAAAATTCAAAATACTTTTATCAGTTTTAATGACAACATTATCACTCTAGTTTTGGGTTTATGCTGTAATCTGTGTATTAGTAGAACTCAAAGTCAGCAAAACTATATCTCCATTTAAATAAATGAAGAGATTGATCTACTGTGCAATTCCTTCTGGTTGGATTGTAGATGCAGCAAAGACAAAAAACAATACTCGGTCATCAAGCACTTTACATTAAAACTTGGTTTCACATTGTTCCAAATTCTAACTACTTTTAACCCAAATTTTAAACTGAAAAAATGTACTCATTTCTAAGAATAAGATCAATGAAAATCAGAAAGCTTTGTCCAGTAAATAACTATTTTTGGAGCTTCTCTCATAGCACTTCCTGGGTATTTTCCCCTCTCACTGGGATTTTCAAAGGGCTGTGTCCTCTTCCCCATGAACTTTGCATTTATCCATTCCTCTAGTGCTCTCCGACTCCTGTGGGAAATCTCTTTAATGCTGGAAATCCTGAGGTTAACTACCTACAATTGGTATTTATTTATTGAAAGCATTGGCTGGTCTGGGGCTGAGCAAGGATGGGTTTCTCATCCAGGAGATCCAGGGATTTACCTGGGGGATCAAAATCAGTAGAACCCAGAGGATCCCATCTATTCCTGGGCGAATCACCAGCTCCCCTTGGATGCACCAGGAATGCAGGAGACCTCAGCCCCTCATCCCAGAGTCCTTGCACTGACCAGCGAGTCCTGGTTGTTACTATGAAGGTTTTTTTGAATTCTACCGCTTGCCTTTTTTATGGCCAGACAGTCACCTGTCAGCATCAATTACGGGAGTTAATATTGACGTCCTCTTAAAAGAGGTTTAAATATTAAAGTGAAAAGGGACTTGCTCTGGGCTTCGTCTCTTTGTGGTGCTCGTCAATAAAACCTGAACTTGCAAAACAGTTGTCACAGCGATTTTTTGTGTCTGGCACTGACGCGATGCCCGAGCGGCAAATGTCGCCGGAATTTTTCAAATGAGCAAACTGCACTTATTAATTATGGTAATAATGACGACTCCACAGAGCTGCTCCGAGGGAGACAATAGCTGAAACTTGCTCCTTGCAAAAGGGGCAGCGCAGGAGCCGTTGCCTTTGTCGTTTTCAGAGGCTTTAATGCAGGAAAAAAAATCATCCTGTGCTTCTGGGGAAACAACCATTCTCACACACAAACCCGAACCCCCAATATGCATATCTTTATTTTAACCACCATGGTATTTATTGATTTTCCCTGCAATTATGCAGTGCTGTATTTATTTGCAGCAGGGCTCTGCTGTGCCATATATTAAACCTCCCTTCCTCCAGTGGTGGCTCTTTAGAAAAATGCTTCTGATTTCCCCTCAGAGTATGAGGTCAATAGGCCATAACTTATGATTTTGAACCTATAGCCAGACCTAATTTATGGATCATTTCTGGTTTCTTGTGTTTAACTGTTTCTGGGAGAGGGTTTCATCAGAGAGAGGGAGCGGATCCATGTGCACAGCTGAGATCCAGACCTATGGACTGCAGGAAAGCTCAGGGCAATGCTAGAGCTAATTCAGACCTGCTTCTCTATAAATTATGTATAGTTCTTCTGAAAAATGTTTGTATTTCCCAATATAGCTCTAGATAATCTCACTAAAAGAAGGGAAATGTTGTTAAGAAAGGCAATTCTCACGTATCAGAAATTAATTTTCATTTGCTAAGCACAAAATGCTTTTAATTCTCAAATTTTGTTTATTGAGGCTAATATTGACAAAATATGGATTTGCTTTTCTGGCTCCACAACTTTGGCAATATTTGCCATGGGCATAAGGTGAAGGTTTTACATTAGAATATGTAAACATTAAAAAGAAATAATCTCCTGGTCTCTGGCACGATCAGGTTTGCATTGCCCAGCGTGTGCTGGGACATCAGGGTGGTGCTGCTGCCGCGGGCAGGATCACAAAGGGGTGGCTGAACTGGGGTTCACACAGAGCTGTTTGCTCTGACTCCAGCTGGCTCAGGGAGCTCAAGAAAGGGCTGATCCCCAATTCCAGCAGATTTTGGATCAGGCACAGAGAAAGCTGGGTGTATAAATGGGGCCAGCACAGGCTGCCTGTACAGAGGGGAGCACTGGGAGCTGTCCAGGCTGGGGCCGTGGCATCCTGCATGCATGAGTTCATTTTTGACTTAACTGCCTGAGCAGCTCCTGGGAGCGATCCCCTTGTGCTTTCCATCACCAAAACCATCTGCTAGAGCTGTGCCCGGAATCGCCTGGTCCTCTGGAGGCAGCAGGGAGGAAGGGGAAAAAAAAAAAAAAAAAAGAAAGAAAGGCAAAGTGAAATTCTTCCCTGGAAAGAAGTAAAATAAATAATTAAATAAAGATTTAACCGGTTTGATCACGAATTAAGATTTTTTTGCAGCCCCAGCACGGGTCAGGCAGGGGCTGGGTTGGATCCATCCTTCAAGAGCTCGCTGATGGTACCGGGTGCCCGGAGGTTCGCCAGGTGCCTGGAGGGCGTGTGGAACGTGCCAGGGAACAAATAAATGGTGGATTCAAAAGCTCCTGATGAGGGTCGGATGTGAAGCCGTGCCAGGCGCACTCAGCAGCCGCTCCGCAGCCTCGGCTGCGTCAGCACCGAGCTTGCCACGATAACCCTCAGCTCTGCACAGCCAGGCACGTGGGACCTCAGGAAACCCGGCGAGAAAAATGCCATGGGAAGAGCAGGCTGAGCGCTGAGCTGCTCTCTCGCCCCTGGCTGCACACACGGAGCGAGCGTGTGGGTGCTCATGCCCACAGCAGGCTCTGCCCCCCCACAGAAGCACCCGGGCGCCACGGGGTGACTTGGAAACCAACCCACAGCCTTTAATTCTGGATTTATGGCTGCTGCTGATCCCGAGCTAACCTTTTGCCATCACAGTGCCTGAATGCAACTTTGGGGATTAATAAACGGGAAAAGTCGGGACCTTAACTGTCAGGAATATAGCAGATGTGCCCGGCACTAAAACCAACAGCCATAAACCATGGAGGAGTTCACCTAAAGGAAAAGCAGCTTCCTGGTGGATGGGGTTAACAGCATCCAGCCACAGTGCCAGGAGACACAGCCGTGGCTCCAGGCTCCAGCGCCTGCCTTGCAGGAGCCCAAGGAGTTAAATCCAAGCAAACCTCCTCATGCATTTTATGTCACAACTCCCCCTGTTTTGTCTGTGTGTGTGTGTGTGACCAAGCCAAGTTCTTTTTTAGCTCTACCCTTTTGAAAACTGCTGGTTACAGATAAATTAAAATGCCAGAACTGAAATTGCCCACGTTAGCCCCTAAGGGAGCCTGCACTGTCATCTTTCATTAGATGCTGATAGACCAAAAGCCCAAGGCAAAGTGAAAGCTGGTTCCTAAGAAAGGGCTGGGAGCCAGGAGCTGCATCTCTCTGCTGTAATCTTGCTTCTCTGTCCTTTTAAGTTTAAGCTGAGCAATGCTTTCTTGGACATGTCTGTTTTCATACCGCAAATTTCAGTCTTAAAATCAACAGCAAATACGAACAGGGTAATCCACAGAGTCCTAAATTGTCAAGACAAGCCAGTGCATTTTCTCAGAGCAATCTGATGGTTTTGTCTGGTGTCAGCCCTTACATCCTCCAGTGCAGATGATATGTTTGGATGGTTTAATAAAGAGCTGTTTAGAAATGTGACTGTTATTCTTTTTTTAAAAAAATAGAATCACAGAATCATTCAGTAACAAAAGTGGGATTTTCCCTATGCTTCTTTCATCCTTTTGCAGGAGGGGTGGTGTCTTGTTGGGCTTTGTGAGGTGCAACACAGAGGTGAGATGGTCTAGTCCAAAAAAAAAATCAAAGTCTGAAATTATGCCTGCACAAGGAACTTAATAAACCATAAAGGCCAGTGGCTTTCCAGCATCCTTTCACTTTGTGTTTGCATTAGAGATGTGCTATGACTTAGAAAAATGGGGCTTGTCCCGGGCGTGCACAGGCACTGAGCAGTGGGCAGGAGCCTCTGAAAGGATCAACAGCCCAAATCCAATCCCTTACGAGCAACACAAACTGCATTTTGCTGCTGTGCCCAAAGGATAAAGCTTCCTCGTTTTCCCAGGGGCAGTGAATGGATGAGGAGGCTCTTGGACACCACCCCGTGCCACCTTATCCCTGCAAAACCCTGCTGAGGAAATCAAGCTGGGAAACCACACTGGGGTGCCCGGCTGCTGTAACCTTTGGATGTCTGGCCCCCATGAAGTTCAGTAGCAGGTGGCTGAATATGGTGTCTTTTAAGGCATGCAAAAGTGTTGAAAGCCTGGCGAAGCCAGCCCACTTGGTTTTGCTCATCTGTCGCTCTAGGCAGTGAAATAATTTACTCCATTTCCATCCACCTTCCTCTCTTTATTTGTATTGAGTTATGATGGGGAAACCAGCCGCCTTAGATGTTGCTTACTTTCCTGGAGTCAGCAAGGCTTTAGTTTTCAGACCATTATATCTCTGTGCTCCTAATCTCAGTGGGCTTTTTTTTTTTTTCTAGCTGCTCCTGAATTAGTTTTTATTCTGTGCATACAACACAAAGCAAACATCCACCCAGCAAAGTCCAGCTTTTCTCTCTGTGGCAGGCAGGACACCTCACCCGCAATTGATTGAGTGGAGGAAACCAGGACACAAAGTAAAGAAAACTGCAAAATATATTGTTCCAAAAGTTATTGGGCAAGGCCGTGGGGAATGAGTTTCCATTGCACTACAGCTCCAGGGGAGGCAATAATAATGAGCTGCACTTAGCAAAAGTAAATACCTGTGACAGCTCCGTGGAGGTGCCCAGGGCTGGGGCTGCCGTGCTGTGCCAGTGCTGTGAGCTGGACACCTCGAGATCCTGAAGACAGGAGGAAAATTTTTGCTTTATTTCTGGGGAGTTTCTGCTATATGTGAGCACTTCAGTGGAAGGCATCGTGGTAGGGATAGTATGAGAGATCTTGGCAAGGGCAAACATTCCTGAAATGCAATAATTTGACATTTTAATAATAAATTTTCTTCCTGCATCCCAAGCACTTGCTTCCAGTACACAATGAAAAAGGTACCTCCATGGGCTTCATGAACAGCACTGCCACTGCTCTGCCTGCCCAATTTCACTCCTCCTCACTTTTTAAATAAATGTACACTCATATGCTGCAGATCAAGTCTGCTGCCAGGGGCTCTCATTTGGGATAAAGCGGGGGGTTAATTTCACATACATGATCCAAATAAAATCAGAAGAGTGGAAAAAAAAGCAGATCAGACTTTGGGTCTCATTATGGTCACTTCTCCTGACTCTGGATAATTTTTGTCTTTATCTGGAGGGGTGATGAGGGGTGTGCATGCACCCAGCAAGCCTTTGGGATGCCCAGCAAGGATGCAGCCCCATTTCCTTGCCTGGGTCCTCCAACCCTCCAGCATTCACTCTACAGGGAAAGGTCATGGAATGAAACCAGCCAAGCCTCCAGCACTTTCCAAGAGGAGCCTGGGAGCAGCCACCAGGCAATGATGGTCCTGATGTGGTGCACGTCAGGGTGCAGGGCTGGGTGCTCTAAAGAACCTTCTTTGGCCATGGAACAAAACTGTGGGGCTGCCAGAAGGGCAAGTTTGGTCTAAAATCAGAAACGCCATTTAGTTTCCTGACTTATAAAAGAGGGTAATCACACTCCCTTTACATGGGTATCATGCCGTTTAATTAGTAAATGATTAATTTGCTAATGATTTCCCTGGCATGGAAAGCGCTGCTGAACAGCTTCTTTTCCCAGCCATGGAAATCTGTGGCAGAAGGGAGATACATCTGCACCTTCCCAGGCCCGTTTGGTTACTCCCCCATTCCTCCACTGCTCTGCCCAGATCTCTGCACTGGGGAGATGCAGCTCTGGGAGCCCGTTCCTGCAGTACCTCTGCAGTGAGGCAGCAAAGTTTTTTGTGAGCTGAGCCACATCATTGCTCTCTAGAAAGCAAAAAGAAATGTTTTCTCAGGGCTGGACAAGAGCTGGGAGCTGAGGATCAGCCCTTCTGGCAGCCCCTGTTGTGCCTTGTTCAGAGCCACCTGCAGAAGAGACACGTTTGCATGGCAAAGTCAGACATAAAACATGTTGTTTTGCTCTGTAAACACCCAAATGTCTCAAATTCTGTTTTATTCACAATTTCAGCAAACGAGATTATCGGTGAAAAGAGAAGGAAGCAGAAGTGAATTGCAGCCTTGCTTAGGAGAAGGGAGGGAGACTCATTTAAGCCAATTTCTCCAATCAAGAAGAAAGGCTGTTTGAAAAACAGATCAAAACAAGAGTGGTTTCCTTGTAGAAGGAGTTTATCAGAATGGCATTTTCCATATAAAGGGCTTGAGATGGACCTTGAGAAGGCTGGGGCTGATCCTCAGAGCAGTTTGTACCTTTGCAGCACGAGCTGCAGCATTCCCATACCCTGCTGTGGCTGTTTCTCCATGTTCCTCTGGCTCCCAAGGGGTTATTTTGCCACAGAGACAGATGAAAAGCCCCAGAAAGGCTTCCCTTTTCCTGACCCTGCTCCAAAGCTTCCCTGACCAAGATGGATCTGTTCCCTGGCCTCTGGGAGCCCCCCAGGTTCCAGGCAGAGATAGAGCTCATGCCTATGGGGCTGTGGGTCCTGCCCTTTTAATTCTTGGAGCAGCTTATCTGCCTTTCCTTATCTCAATTCTTTCCTTCCTCAGGATTCCCTCCTTACCCTCACCTTCCTGCCTTCCTTTTCCCCAGCCCAGCTAAGCCTCCCTTGGGAGGGGCTGCCCCTTTCACAGCTTTTTGCCTGAAGCCACCTATCTCCCAAGCAAGTGCTTTTTTTGAGGGCTCTTGACATTAAAAAACTCCAGTTTTGGAGCGTGATGGGGAAGTATAACTGTGACATCAGCATTGTGGCACTGGGAAAAAACCCACTGCAAGTGTGAGCAGAACTGGACCCCTCACATCTTGAGTGGCTTCATGTTCCTGAGGGAAGCTTGGCACACAAAGACACTGCCTTTTGTGTGCAAAGCTGTGCACTCAGCCCTGCAAACTGGTGAGACTGGCTTAAAAATAACGATGTTTTTAAATAGAGTAAAACGCATTTTGGGCAACTTTCATCTGCTCCTTGGCTTTGGAGTGGTTTTCAGTTTGGCCCTGGGGACCACTTCAATCCCATTTCCAAGTTCTTCTCTGTACCCTGAAGGGCCAGACATCTACTTGAAGAAATCAAATCAAATCTGAGATTGCCTGAAACCCCACAAAAATACTGATGCTTTTAAAACCAAACAAAATCTTCACTCCAAATGGAAGCTGGGTCCAGCCTGACAACAAAAATCACAAGTTGGCACTGCAGCCCTCCCAGCGAGGCATCCTGGCTGATTAGTGCTGCTGCCTCATTAACATGCATACCGTAATCTCATTTGCTCCAGGACTGCTTTGATGTTAATTCCAGCGTTTTGGTGCAGTGTGGTGCTGCACTCTGTGTTTCCAGGCTAGCATTCCTCTCTTCTGCAGCCCAAGCCTTTCCTTTTTTGTGAGTCTGTCCTTGCTGTGGCCACTAAAGCACTGGCCACCTTCATCCTCCCAGCCCTGTGGCTTTGCCCCCCACTTCCCAGCCTGGCCCCATACTGGCTGTGCTGTGCTTTCCATTTAATTTTCCCTCTCTGTAATTTTCCAGCCATTCTTTCACGTATTTTTTCAAACTAAGAGCATCATTTCCCCAGCCCCTGTAACTCCTAGATAGGATACTCAACCATGAAAGGTGTCCAGCTTGGGAACAAGAAGCCATTAAATGCATTGAGCAGTAAATCCCACTGACTCCAAAGAGAAAATAAATGCACTGGTGCAGAGTGGACAAGGGCATAAACAGATGTCCAGTGAGGTGGGAGACCAGAGTTTAGAGTTCTTTACAGGGAGCTGAGCTATCAAGAGAGCCAGACAGGCTGTCAGGGTTGTCTGAGGCTGGGGCTGAGGTAGAGGTTTTGTTCAGAGCAAGATGGAGACTTCATCTCTCCACAAAATCAATCATTTTCACACTTCTCCAATGTGGATTCCAGATACCCTGGGTATTTACAATGGTGAGGGCTCAGAGCTGCCTCAAAATATGGGCAGGGCCAGAAAAGCGAGGCTGCTTTATTGTCTGGGAGATCAATGACTTTAATAATTAGCATCTTACTTACACATGATTTCTATACTCAATTTGAATCTTAATTAGAGACGGAGAGGGGGATTTAGAAACCCTGATGTAGCTCGCGAGTGTCTCCCACCTCCTTGGAGGAGGAAACCCTGCAGTGGGACCTGTGGCAAACCTGCTGCAGCATCAGGGACCTCACCCTGTGGCTTCCTGGGGAGCACCCCGTCCCTCTGGAGAGGACATTGGAGCTGGAGTGTCCCACAGCCAAGTCCTGTACCCTGACAGAGCCCCAAAGCACAGCTCCAGCCTGCAAAGGGAACTCACCATGGCTTGAGGCTGAGGCTGAGGGTGCTGCTCAGACCTGGAGCTGCTCTGGATGGGGCTGAGGCTGAGGATGCTGCTCAAACCCAGAGCTGCTCCAGATGGGGCTGTTGATGCTACTCAGCCCCAGCACCTGCCCAAAGTGCTCAGCAGCTGTAAAAATCCACTGCAGTTCAAGGACCAAGAAAGGGATGGAGGGGCTGCCAGTGCAGGCAGGCGGCTTTAAACCTCAGCCTACATGTCTTTACACAGGGACATGCATTAAAAAAATGTGAGGCATTTGAAGCCCACCGTTTTAATTAAACTGATTTAACATCCGAGCTTGTGAGGGGCTCGGGGCTGGCAAGCACAAAGGAGCTGCACAATCACTTTGGCTCCATTGTTGATGGGCTTTTGCTCTCTGTTTGTACAATAACCTATTGAACTTTTCCAGACTGTAATTCAATACAGAATAGATCCTTGCAGGAGGCTTTTTTGGCAGGGAGCACTGAAGGCCTTGAATCAATTTCACTTTTCCAGCGTGGTTGTTTAATGTATTGATACCAGCTGGAAAAAAAAAAAAAAAAGGGAAAATAAAAAGGAATCAATGTTACTTTTATTTGTCCTGAGCTGAAGCCTTTTGGTTCTGTTCTTTGTGACACTGATACCATGCAGCGTGTGGCTATTGTCCCACCTTCGCCAGGAAAAGCAAAGGCTGTTAACGCGAACCAAGGCGGGTTTTTTGTCCGTAATACTTCCCGCTTCTGCAAAGGCTTAAAAGGTTTCGTAGGAAGAGAAAAGTCCAGCAATCCACCACTGCATGGCTTAGCTGGTTGTTTCAGGGATGCTGAGACGATGCTGCAGAGCTGCTGGCACTCTGGGTGCGCGGCCAAGGTGCTCCAGGTCAGGCATCCCCATCGCTGGGGTGCACGCCTGGAGCTGAGCACGGAGCCAGGCCAGGCAGGGCTCCGTCAGCTCCTCTCTTCTAAAAACAGCCCAGGGACCTCCTGCCATGCTCAGGCAGCACAGCTGGATCAGCTCTGTGAGGGACCTGTGCCAGCGGGACACCTCCATCCTGCCGTCCGGGGCAGTGGCACAGCAGTGTCTGTGTGGCCTCGGAGCGAGTGCCAGAGGAGAGGAAGCATCGGCACGGCTCTGGCTGAGCTGAGGGGGGGCTGGCGGCACGGAGCAGCCCATCACCACCCTTGCAGGCAGCAGGACGAGGGGTGGGCAGGACCTGGGGGATGCCACAGTTCGGGCTGCACGGCAGGAGCGCGCAGGCTCCAGAGCAGGAGACGCGCGGCGCTCCAGAAGCGCTCCCCAAAGACAGGGCTGTTAATTGTTACTTAAGCAATGAAGCTGTTTCAGATTGCCTGGGGTGAAGCAGCGGCGGTGGAAGGTGTCTCCCTGCCAGAGCGAGAAGTGGCTCATGGGGGCCCCTCTTTACTGGGAAACTTTTACTGGGAGTGTGAAAGGAAGCTGTGGGCTGCCCTGGACCACTGGTGTGACCTGTGAGCACCGGGGAGGGAAACCAGAGAATTCAGCCTGATGTGAGCATACAGAGGGAAAACAAATCCCCCTTGGGCTGAGCCAAACTTCCAGACAAAACCAGGGAGCAGGACTGGGATGAGTTAGATCTCCCTGGATTCCCAGGCACCCATGCTGAGCCACTGTACCTTTTCCAGGCCTTTTTCCCTGCCTTGCTCCCATCTCAACCCTCCCCACTCCATGTTCCCTGTGAGGCTCTGGCCTCCACACCATGTGACACAGATGTCTGTGCACCACCAGGATATGACACATATGAACACACATGTAGAGAGAGAGGATGGCCTTGGTGACAATTGCCAGTTTTCCTGGTAAAAGAAAAGGCTGGATTTCACAAACCCTGAGTGATGTTAAAGCACAAATCCCACTGATTTATGCTCTCAGTGTGTTTTTCTGTTAGGATTTACCCCAAATGAAGAGGAGACCGATCCTGCAGCAGTTAACTGAGGGAAACACGAGGAGTGTTTTGAGTGGAGTTCCACTTGCTGAAGACCTGCCCTGAAGAGTTAGTCCTGGGTTTAAAAGGCAGATGCTGAAGGGTCAGACAGAGCTTTCTGCCCTGCAAGTTACTGGGGTAGAGAGGGCAAAACACATCCCTAAAATAAATCTGTGTGCGTGGCAAGGTGTCTGTGCCTCCCTCTGATTAGAAATTCAAACTGTCTGATATTACTGTAGCGAGTCCTGACGAACGGAACTGGGAAACACAGTCACTGCTTATAATGAGGTGCTGCAGTGTAAACCTAATCTTCATCTAGAGCAATTTCTGCAAGACAAAGAGAAATCCACCTGACGAGGTGCCGCTGAACCGTGCGATGTACCTACAAATCAAAGCCCCGCGTCCCAAAACTCAGCTGGGAAAGGGAAATAAATGTCAGGGGAGCGGCTGAGTAGGTGGAGGCCACCTTGCAGGAGCATCCCTGGGCAGGATGGGGCTGGGGAGGATGAAATGTGAGGAGCAGCACAGCCCCCCCCGGCTCACTCAGCCACGCACACGCGATGCACGCCTGACCCTCAGCATCCCCTCGCTCCCCTTCCTCCCCCCTCCACTTATAAATCAGAGCAGAATTAATTCAGGCGCCGCGTTTTATTTGATAAACGTCAAAATATGTAAATACCGGGCTCTCTTCCTACAGTCGCTAAAACAAATGGAAAACACATTTATTAGCATAGAGATGAGTTTAATCAAATCAGCGGCGAGTACAAATTAGCCACAGGAAACGTAATGAGCTGGGAATTAATTAGCAGCATAATGGTAATAACTTTGCCTGCTGATTACCTTGCGGCCATGGCTCTCCCCCAGGGCTTTCCATGGGTTCTCCAACAGCTGATCTTTTCTGTTGCAGGAGCCCCTGAACTGGAACAGCATAGCCGACAGCTCCTGTGCAACAGACTGGAGGAGGGGAGGGAGACCGAGTGAGGGAGGGAGGGGGAAAAAAAGCCATGTGAAGGATCCATCGCCTTCACCTTCCCCAGCCACAGCCTGTTCCTTTACCCGTGGCTCTCCCGGTTTGTCCCGCCGGGCTGAGAGCTCCCGGCGGGCTGGGGGGATGCCCTGATGGGCGGTGGATTGGGTGGGATATCTGGATCACCTTCCCCAACCCAGTGTTCCCTCCTGGGCCAAGTACATGGCACATTTCAGAGCAGCCACCTGCACCCGGGGCTTATTCCAGTGCATCCTGCTGCAGGGGAGGTGATGCTGGATCTGACTTGTCCAAAAATAAATACCCAGGCGGTTCCGGAGAGAGGCTGGAGTTGCCTTTGGAAGGGCGAGAGCAGGCTGACCCCGGAGACTCAGCTGGCTGTTTTGAGGAGCTGATGTTGCATGAGAAAGGGACAATTGATGCTCCAGGGGCTTTGTAAAGTGCTGGGCTTGTAAATTAACTGTTTGACACCAACAGTGATGGAGAACAGTGGGGGGCAGGGGATGCGTGGAAGGAAGGGGCAGTTTCTCTTGATTTATTTGTATTCCTTCTGCAATGCCTCTCCTCCTAGCACCTGAGCAGTCCAAAATAACTTGCACAGAGCCTTCCAGTGCCGGAGCTAAAAGCACTTCATAAGCCTTAATGAATCAAGCTGTGCAACAGCCCTGCCAGGAATTATTATTCCCAACAGTGTGGGAAGGTTGAGGGAAAAACGCTCATGTTTGGGGGCCTCCATTTAGATGCTCCAGTCCATCCTCGTGCACCTTCACGTGGCAGCCTCCCAGGCAAGTGACTTAGTCAAAACTTAAGAAGTTAAAAAAAATAAAGATGGAAAAAACAAGCCAGGCCATGCACCAAAGCATTCTAACAGGGATCTGTGGGGAAATTAACCCAGCATCTAAGTTTAAAATGTAATGCAAAGTGATTTCTGGACATGGTATGGATGGTGAAAAGTGGGAATCCTGCTTCCAGGCCTCTGGTACCTGCAGAGCCTCTGTCTTGGCCTTAAGCATAGAGAAGCTTCACATTCAGCTCTGATCTTTGAAGCTGAGACTAATTTGTTCTGCTTAGGGATCCAAGTAAAATCCATATATAACCTCAGGATGCCAAAATAAGCAAGTAGGCACACAAATTCCTGCTTGGACAACCAAGATAAAATTTTCCAAAGTCCTCTGTGTTGCTTTTCTGGGAATAGGTATTCTCCATTGCCTTTAATTACAATATCAGGTCAGTACTTCTACCAATATCTCCATAAGAAATTTGATCAAACTTGCCCATGCCAACAGTGCTGACAGCAATGCCTCACCTCGGAAAACTGATTGGGAGAAGAATTTGACAGATGTCCCTGGAAAACCTCACAGGTCCCTCCAAAATGAAGTCAGTGGAGAACAAGTGAGTACTGCTGCTCACTGGATCAGACCTGCTTTCATGCAGGGACTGAAATGGATATTTAAAAGTCTCAAGATGTGACAGTAAACTGAAATTTGGTCTCCTTGGGATGTTTGGTGATGTGTGACCGTTTGTGGGAGTGTTTGCTCCTCCTGGAGAAGCAGAGACAGAACTTGAGCAGAGCAGCTCTTTAGGGCTCGATCTGCAGAGGTGCGTGGGGAGGGATGTTTGCACAGACACTTCCAGCATTTTTTCAGAATTCCTCCTTTCAGGAGGCAATGCTGACTGCCCTGTTAGAGGCTTGGCTGGGCTCAAGCCTTCCTGCTCCTTGTTGGGTTTGTACCCAAAGCTGAAGTGTCCCCAAGCCCGATGGGCTGTGCAAGAGCTGCCATCCACTCCCAAAGGCCAGCTCTGGGCTGCTCCTCTCTAGAGATGCCACCCTGCAGAGTCAGGGCAATGTGGGCCTGACCTCAGATGAAAGTTGTATGGCTTCAGTTAAAGATGCTTCATTTTTTACTCCTTTTATTGCCTCGGATTTTTCTCTTTTTTTCCAAGGGAGCTCGTGCAAGTTGACACAATAGATTAAACCATGAGTTGTAGTTGAAGAATCCTGTGTTTTATTATCAGGGATAAATAATATCTCCCCCAGAGGAAAATGGGAGAACACAAGGTCACTCAGCATGCCCAGAGTGGAGCCTGAATAGAAGCTGTAAGTTGCTCCAGCCTCCTGTGCAGCCTGAGCTTCGTTCTGAAGGCTGAGGGGTTTATTCTTCAAAGTACCACTTTCCTTTGCTACCTGCAGACAAATAGGTTGCTCTAAGATGCGTTCCACGAGCTGATTTTTGATTCATGAAAGCCTGAACCAACACTGATCATAAGAGAATCGACAGTGATCATAAAATATGAAAGGTTTTTAAGAAGGACTCTACATCATACCGAGGTCTGCAGCAGGATTTCTGCTTCAGAGCCAGAGGGGCCAAATGCATCCCTGGTTTATTGATGAAAATGTGGAAGTGAAAGCAGTGAAAGCAGAATTTTGCTTCTGTATATTCAAGGCTACCTAATGCCACAGAAGCTTTTAGGATATCTACCACTTTAAGCATAAACACAAGATAATTTTGTTCTCATGCAATTTTCTTGCCAATGCTTTTTCTTAAAAATCTGTACGGCTGTCATATAAAATATGCCTGGCTTTGTTCTAATTTAGATTACGCATATTTGTCCTCAGTGAATGATTGATTAAGTGCTCTGATCTTGACTGCTATGTTAGCAGCAGGGTATCTGTGCACGAGGATTGGGAAGCTCATTGGATAAATGGTAGAGATGAGATCTTAGCTGTTACAGATCTGAGTTTCTTGTTCACAGCCAAGGCAAATGCTGTCTCCTGTGCAATAACAAACATGCTTTGTAATGTGTTCCAGGACAGTGCTGAGCCTGACTTTGTTTCCTCATGGAGGGGCTTTAAGCTGTCACAATACCGTGGCACCAAACTCTTGGTGTCGCAGATCTCGCTGCAAAGAGGATATCTCCGAGTTCACTGGATCAGTTGTGATTTACACTGCTGTAACTCAAAACAAAATGTGTCTCACTGACATCTGCGGAGCTGCTCAGATAAAACCAACACATAAGCAGAATTAGGGAAAAAAAAAATAAGAGCTCTCTGTGCAACTGAGCTCATTCAAAGCAGCAAGCATGGCTTAGCAGGACTGACCAAAATTGAAAACCTCCTTCAGGGGTTAGTTACCCTGTCAATCTCACTTTACCATCACTGACCCTGAGCTGGGAGCAAATACATTGCTACCCACAGGAGCTGGGAGATATTTTCGTGTTTATTTGTATAATCTTAAGTTTCGTACTTCTTACAGGAAATTATGTCAATTTATGTTTTGTCATCTTTCCATTTGTTTGTGTTTATGAACTAGAATGGACACAACTAAAGGTACCTGAAAACACCGACTTTAAAAAAAAAACCTTTTAATTTTTCTTTAGTGCATCTTCATTTCTACACTGGTTTATTGCATTGTCTTTGCAACACTGTAGCACTAAGAAAGTACAGTAAAAAAACCCAGGCAATTATGGAAAGAAAGGAGGATTTTTTTTCTCCTTTTCTCTTTCTGAATCATTTCTCTGGCCTTCTTGGAGGTGTAGAGAAAGCTTCCAAGACCATCAGAATAAATAGGTTGTTTACTGTGATGCTTTCAGCCTTGGGAAAAAAAAAAGAAGATAAAGAATAAATAACAGAAAATCCCTATACCCGCTGTCTTCCATAAGGAGACAGATGAGGTGTGAACTCTAGAGAAAATATTCCAAAATCTGAGTATGATGCCGTCACAGTAAAGCAGAATAAAACAGAAGAATGCCAAACAAAAAGGTGGTGATCCCAGGGGGACTCAGCACCCTCCTTCTTATCATGGACTTTGAGAAAAAGAGAAAGTTCAGGTTGAAGAAATACCAAAACTAGGGGAACTATCTTGGAAAAAACTCTGTCCCAGCCTAATTTCCCATGATTAGGGTATCATATTTGCCGTTGTCTGCTCTGATTTGTTCCCACACACCTGGGCAGGATCTCCGGTGGCTCCCGAGCCACCCCGGCGGCCGAACCGCGAGCCCTTTCCGGGGAGAACCGTGGCCTGCAGCCACCGAGGGAAGCGCTAAGCTGTGTTAATGATGCTGTGTTATCATCAGGCTCTAATGCTGCCTGGAATGGATGTCAGTGCTGTGTATGTTCCTGCAGATCAGTTGGTAATTACACTTGGATCCAGAGTAATTACGCTGAGACTTGCACTCCGGTTTAGGAGACAGAAATAACCACGCACTCGCCTGGTCCCACACGTAGCACTTGTGATGTAATTTAATAGCCAGCTACTAACACGAAAGTAAAGAGGCATTTCTCTTCTATTTATGCCCTTTTAAATTAAACATCGGTGGTTTTTCTCTGTGAAAGGAGCACTGTGCCACTGGTCTGCTTTTCCCACTCAAGCACCCTCCTCTTTTCCTGACAAAATGAAATACACCGATGGAAAATAAATATTTATGAGCTCCTCCTGGGGTGTGATTGTTTTGACGCAGGTCTTGCTTTGGCTTCACTCTCTGCCCTATTTAAAATTTTGTCAGGGAAAAGCCACCCCTTTTTATGTAAACATTATGAAGGAATGATGAAGGAAGGAAGGAAAGGCTGAAGAAAAATGGGGTATTTGGATGAGTTTTGTGGTCTCTGGGTGGGGAGCAGAGGGACCAACCTCCCTTGTGGGGGTTTTCCGGGTCACATCTGCCAGTGTGTTCCCTCTTTGACCTCCCAACACGAAGCACCTGGGCAGCTGCAGCACTGCATCGAGCACCTATTTCTGATGAGGAGCTCAGAGGCGAGGGAGGCACCGGGTGCCCAGAGCCCACCTGCAAAGAGAACCTTCCCTGTCTGCAGTTCTGTTTCCCAACCATCCATCAGCAAAGCATGCAGCTTTTTTTCTCACGTAGAATCCTCTTGTGCATTTCCAAATAAGCCAAGGCTCTGCAAATATTCTCCTCCCTTCAGGGTGAGGAGCTTACTTTGGTTGGGAAAAGAAAGAGTTTACTGTGATCTCTTTCTTTTGGCAATGTCTGGGTAATCATTGCTCATAATAATGCCATCCCAGATGTTGAAACATCTCCTGTATTAATTTTACCCAGAAGATAATTTCCCTTAGAAATCATGTGCAAATCCCCTGTTCTAATTTAAGAATTAATTCAGTACACTAAATCTTAGCACTTCATCCCAGAAATGTTTTGCAGTGTCTGTTAACCCTTTGCAACAACAGCAACCAGCCCAAATGGGGGATGTAGAGCTGTAACTAAGCCTGGCTCTCATACAAAGCTCTTTTTGAGGCCAGCACACAATATTTGGAAGCCTAGACACCCAGAGTCTACCTGCTTGAATGATTTCCTTCTCCTCAGAGAATCACAAACATAAATTAATTTGCTGCTACAAATATGGGGGGCAGATACACCAGTGCTCCCAGACACCCCACTCCAGTGGTGCCTGGGACTCCCATCCCACCCACCACCAGGGCTTTGACAGATGCTAGGAGTGAAAATAGGATGATTCCACGTTTAACAAGACATGGAGGAAAAAGAGGAGCTGAATGGTTTGGCTGAACCTGTGTAAGAAATGTGTGGGAGAGCTGGGAACACATCACTCTTCTTCCGAGTCCTGGATGTGGGTCAGTAGCTGCTGACCATCTCTCCCGCCCTGGCTGGGCTCAGGCACACAAAAATTCACACCAGTACTACTGCAGAGAAGTACTGCTGGTGTGAACTGCTTCATGCCCTTGCTGGGCTTTCTTCATTTAATTTATAATGGAAACTGTGTCAGACTCCAGGCTGGGCATTTTCCTGCCCTTCCACCTTGTGACAATCTTAAAGCATCGCAGCCGTTATACCGAAAGTCTTTGAATGTCATTGAAAACAGTGAAGAAAATAAAAAGACCAAATCTCTGAATTTCCCCCAGCTATGTGAGTGTAGCCCAGCACACCTTTTGTGGAGCAGGATGCTCCAAAAAAAGTTTCCTGATTCCTAGCAGAACAATATGTCTTTATTCCATCCTGGTGATAATACCCAGCCAATTGCCTCATGGAATGTGAGGCCACATTTGGGATCCCACTGATTTTCCTGGGGGTGTTGTGTTTGCACCTCGAGCACTTCGCAGAGCAGAGGGCCTGCCAAGGACCTGCTCCAAAGAGGATTCATTTGGAATCAGCTTTGATAATTATCATAAGGTGACAATAGGTGATTAGTGCCAGGATATTCCAGTACCTCCAGCACCACCTCCTGAACTCCCAGATGCTGAACTGAGACTGTGCAGCAGCCTGGTCTCAGAGGAGAGGAATGATGCAATCCCCAAAAAAGAATCCTTTCTCCTTCATTTCAATAAAATAGCCTGGGAAAAGATTGCTGTGTCCTTCTGGCCCTTAAGTAACAGAGGCTGCATTTGTGCTACCCTGAATTTCAGCACACTGACAACTGCAGGATGGATCTGCTGGCCCAGCAGTCCGAGCCTGTGCACTGGTTATTATTCCTCCTGATGAATTCACTTGGGGCATCTGCTCCTTGAATGCAAAGCTCTCAGGTCAGGACAAATGGAAAATGCATTACATGGAGCGTGACATGCTGTGAGTCCCAGAAATGTGTTCACATACGTCCATAGGCAGTGGCATAAAGCTGTTCCTTTATCTCACACTTGCTGCTGGAATTTCTCTCTAGAAACCTGTGTTTGCATCAGCAAGGGCTATTTGCAGTGAAATATTGGAGTTTCTTGTATTTATTACATATTGAAGTACAACAAGCTAAAATTACAGCTTTCTTCTAATTTTGATTAGTGAGGGACATGACAAAAAAGACCCAATATCAAATCTGAAGTATTTAGAAAGCCTCTCTATAAAAAAACCAGAACCTGAACTGTTGTCCTGATGGGAAAACTAGCTGCAGTTTTCCAACAAAATTTTTTTCTGCAGCATCTCAGGATCTTGATCCCAGAAAGGAACAGTTTGTGGTGTCTGAGGCCCTGATCCTGCCATGAAACATGTACTGGCTGGTTCTGTGGGAGTTTTCTCCTTTCTTCAGCAAGGGAGAGACAGAGTTTGGTGTGATTTAGTGAATTGTCACAAGACACAGCTATTCTCACCCAACCCACTGATTGTTCTAGAAGACTTCATATATCATTTGTTTTGCTGTTTTCATTTGCTTTGCTGCCCTCCTGAGCTACGGGATACTACGTTCTCATTCAGGGTGTTTTATATTCATCTTTGAAGGAGCAGGACAGTGTTTGCAGACATGTTTTGCAGCTCAGATCAACAAGTCTTTGTCCCACCAAGGCTTTCCCAAATGCGTAGGATGCGGGAAGCTGAGGTGTGGATGTGTTGATGTTATCAAGGTTCAGGTGGGAAGAAGTTCACTGTTAGTTTGGTGGCCTGGGAGAGGTCCTGGGGTCTGCTGGAGGTGGGAGCAGAGCTCCTGTGCAGCCTGTTGGCAGCAGCAAGGAAGGAAATATCTCAGCAGTAAACAATGCCCACTGTCAGGACTGCCCATCCCTCTGTGAGCACTCAACCCTGGCACCTCTTGTTCCCAGCTCCCAAGCTCAGCGTTTGAGCTGAGGACTGAGCATTGGCACAATGGAACATTTTCTTTTCCCTCCCTTCATTTCCCCTCCCACAGGGGGAAAAAACTTGGGTTTAAAGTCTACTCTTGTTTGATAACTTCTCTTAACTACCAGCTAAATAATACATGAACACTGATCCACCGTGCTGACTGATGACTCCCTCTCCTGACCCTGTTTTATTTTTATTGCTTGGCTCGGGCCAGTTCCTTCAAGTCCTGAATCATCAGAACAGAGACCTTGAGGTATTCCAGGCAAATCAATCCCTGGCCCATTGACATATTGCTTTAGCTAACCAACCATACAACTTCGCTTTTCCCTGATAAT
Source organism: Orthonyx spaldingii (assembly GCA_013397795.1). NCBI lineage: Eukaryota > Metazoa > Chordata > Aves > Passeriformes > Orthonychidae > Orthonyx > Orthonyx spaldingii. Next base: position 1,500,641 of record VZTJ01001560.1, on the reverse strand, counting down.
TTCTCAATTAATTGCTTTTCAGCTCTCATTCGTTACAAGGTCAGGCTGTGACTGGACTTGTACATTCCCATCTCTGATAAACTCTCCTGGTCCCCTAATCAGCCACGACTGGGATTTTAGTTCCATTAACTTATTCATCATCCAGACATTTTCATCTTGGGGAGCTTGACTTTTGATTGTATCAGGAGTATCTTCAATTATTTAAGAGGACTTAAAATTGCCTTCTTACCTAAAAGGAAAATGCATTTGGAGAGCTGAAAATTGATCATACTGGGCCAGTGTCTTTTGGATGTTCACATGTGTGAGCCCACGTTAAAAAACCAAGCTCCTGCATGGCCAGAGCAGCAGGATTTGCTGCTGGTGAACATGTGTGTGCATGAGGCTGACTCTATTAAGATGTCAGCTATAGGGGAATGACAGAGTGCTGATGACTGGTGGCTTACTAATGCTAAATCACGCCTGAGATTCTGTTCCATGATGTCAAACATTGATTCAGTTTCCGTGGGAAGTTATGCAAATGCCAGAGCCCTTCAATGAGATCTGAGACTAAAACTGCCAGCAAAAAAGGCCCTAGTAATAAAAAAACCCAAACCTTCCCCTCTCCTGGCAAGAAATCTTTTTAGAAAATCTTGCAGGGAGCTGCTCCAGGAAGGGGCTGCATTTTGAATGGGCCCCCACAGGCAGAAGGGCTCGTAGGACCCTTCTTCAGCTTTGGTGGGAGCTGGGAGCCAAATCCTTCTCCTCTGCTGCATCCTTCTGTCTGGGGCTGCGCTTCATCTTTGCAGCAGCTGGTCCAGTCCAAGGCAACAACCCACTGGTGCTACTTTCCACAAAATTAATCTTTCAACAGAAGCAGCAGGCCATGTTACACAATGAAATATCCTCCATCCCAGCTCTTCTCCACGCCCCTCTTCCCACAGTTCACATCCAGGCAAAGTTCTTAAGAGCCTGCAAGCTTTTCCCAAGAGCAAAACTGATGGCAAAAGCAGACAAACTGGCATCAGCAGGGAAATAGAGCATTTCTGAACGCAGTGATGGGACCAGGGAGTCTGGAATCCCACCGTGCCCTTTGTCTCAGGCTCTGTGACTTTTTCTTTGACTGAAAATCACCTTCCTAGGGTGGTGCTGGGGAACTGTTTTAGATTATCTGAGTGCTTAAGACTCTGAAGGATATCCACAGTGAGAGGTCAAACTGTATTGACAGGCTCTCTAGGAAGAAAAGCTGGTTTAATATTGGCAAGACAAGGCTGCTGCATATTTAAAAGGAGCCTCTTCTTCCAGGAAATGTGCTCTGGTTTCAGCTCCCTTTCTGCAGAACATGGGTGGTAGCTTTTATCACCCATGATTTCATTGCAGGCCACAGAATGATGGATTTTTCTGGCAGAACCCTATGCTCACACTTTTGAGTGTAAATTTTCATAGTTCACTTAAAAAGAAAAGCCCACATTATCACTGAGAAGGGCTTAAAAAAAGCCTAAAAGCACAGAAAATTGAAAAAACCCCAAAAGGCAGTGCCTTGTGATGAAGGAAAGTGCAACAGCAACAACAGCATGATCTCTGGGGTACTGCTTTGCTTGTTTTTCCCCCCAAACTGCAATAACTCACCCATCCCACTGGAAAAAATGTGCCCTTTCTTGATGCATCAGCAAGAAGGGCCTTGCCATGGTCTCTGTCTCTTGCTGTCAATGATGCACCAGAAGGCACCAACACTTGGGGGACGTGAGGAAACGTACAGTTCTTTCCCCGCCTGTTGCTAGGATTCACAGCTCTACCCCACCACTTTCCGGGGCTTCAGCTCCTATTTTGGCTGTAGGAAAAAAGAAAGAAACCTTGTTGCTTCCAGGCTTTCTGCATAAGGCTTGAGCAGCTCCAATGCCAACCCTTATAATATTGCTACAGTCAGACATAAAATCTTAATGCACAATAGTGCCTTGAATCTTACACTCTTCTCAAAAAGGTGAGTCCCCAGTAGTAAATGAAATATTAAACATTATTAAATATGAAACAGCTAAACCTGGATTCCATTAAAATGAATCTTTCATGGTTTTCCTGGTTTCTTTTTCCCGTTCCCCCTTTTTTATTTTTCCAGGGAGCTCAGTGATCTCGTGAGCTTTTATGTGTCCTCTTAAAGAAAAAAATCACAGGTAATTTAAGTCTATTCTATTCAGATTTATTTTAGCTGGAAAACAAATCAAGGCAGTGAAACTCTCGCTTGGTTGCATCTCTCTGACTGAGCTATTCAGCAGTCGATATCAAAGGCTCACCTGAAGACACTCTTGTAATGCCTGCTGACATGTGCCACCTATTTAGAAATCTTGTACCCAGTTACACACTCTACTTTCATTTAGAATGGCTTTAATCTTCCACCATCCACTAAAAAAAATATAAAACAACCTCTTATTACACAGGATGCATTTTGAGCTGGTTTTGCTGCTCCTGCAGGTTTTCGGGGAGTTAAGCTGTGTCTGAGGCGAGTGCCCCACATGGGAGCTGGCAGCTGGGCATCAAAGAGAATGTCTGAGAGGAAAATTTGGGGTTTTGCAGAGCTGCTTTTAGATTGGCTGATGACACAAACACCACTGAGAGTATGACTGCACTGATAGCACAGGGCAGTCAACAGGATAAGCCAGGACTCAATATTTCATATATATTTCACTATGATATATATATTATATTTCACTATAAGTCACTATATTTCATGACTGTAGTATTTGCACCTCAAAATTCATAAATATATGTCAATCTATGAATCTGTGGTGCTGGAACAAACCAAAGGTGTGTCCTCCTCATGACATGTATTTATGTCCTTGCATTCAGAACTTAAGCCCTTTCTGTTATTTTTAACTTCTGGATTTGGACAGGACTGTTATAAATTTTTAGAAGAGGATGGGAGAAAAGAGCTTTTGGCCTTGCTAAGAGGATGCCAGAGCCTGGATCTGTGTGAGGGCATTCCCTGGTTCTGGCTGGGACACTGCTGAATCAGGCTGGCTCTGGTGGGAGGTTGCACCTCCAGCACACACCTTAATTCTTGACTTGCTGCTGCAAAACATGCATGAATTAATCTACAGACACATTTCTGGACTGGGAGGCAATAAGCACTAAGAAAGAAAAGTTAAAATGGCAAAGAAGGTAGAAATCTATTAATTATTCATGAGTACTGTTCCATTTTGTGCAAAAAGCCTTTCTGCCTTGCTTTCCATTTTGCTGTGCTTGGGTCACTTCTGAGGCTCAGCAAAGGAGATTTAAATGGACTCCCCCCCTCACAGCTCGTGCTGATGGTTCTCTCACATCCAGCTGGGTTTTGCATCTCTCGTTCCAGGAATTCAGCAAAGTGGGGTCCTGCAGCAAAGTGGGAAAATCCACACTCCGCCCTGGTTCAGAGTGTGCCATTTTTCAGATGTCTTAAAAAAAAAAAAAAAAAAAAAGAAGAGTAAATTGTACAAGGCTATTTTCTGTATTTAAACACAAATGTTTTATTTTTGGTGTAGTTCTACATCAGTAGAGATGGCAAGAGCACCCCACCAGCAATGGCCTTCTGGCAGCCTGACCAGCAGCATACGCTCTTGGTCTGGTTTTGTGAGGGCTTTTTATGCCTTTTTCTGGCCTGACACCCTTGGAATGGAGAGCAGTGAATCCCAACTGCATTATTTATTTCTTTTAATGAACTGCCTTTGGCCAGCTCACGTTTTCACCACAAAGATTTCAGATTGCCTCGGAGCATCAGAAAACATGCTGCAAACTGCTCTGAAGCTTAGGCACAGACATGTCAAATAAGTGATCCACATGAGAGCAGATAGACGTGACATTTAGTAATCATCTTTCTTGGACAAAATGGGGCATTGCTGTCACTTTAAGTAAATCTCAGTCAAATTTCTGGCATTTTACCACAGGGGAAGCAGGAGGCATAATAGTAAATTTCTCTTTAAAAAATATAAAAGATCAACCTTGGGAAAAAAAATATGGTTGCCACAATTTAAGGTGTAATACCTCATCCTGGCTCGGCCAGCCGTTTCCTGGCTGCTGATATCAATATGTCACTCCTAATGTTTACTGATGTTCACTTTATAAATGACTTTTCCTCACTGTCAGAGTATCTGTCACCGGCTTCTCTTCCCCCTCTTTGCCTCTCATCCCCTTTAATAAAGATTAATATCTTTGAGGTTAAGTTAAAAGATCACATACTGCGTAAATCACACCAAAGGTCTGATATTTAAAAAAAGATGAACATGTAATTGCCGAGATTATGTGAGCAAATCGGGTAATTCCTGGCCTAAATGAACAGAGTTGGCTTTTGTGGGATCAGTTAATCTAAGTGTACATTCAAATAAAGTGTATTTTGTGCAGGCATTTGGGTTTCTGAAGGTTCCCCCATTGAAGAACTGTAGATGTTAAAAGCAAAAATTGGTGAGTTTAACTTCTACAGCTTCTCTGAAGTTTCAATCTGTTTAAAAGACATGCAGAATGGGGATTCTATAAAAATGTGGCACACTGGCTTTCCATATTTATAGTCCACCAGTGACTTCTATATTAAACGGTTTCAGTCTATGAGTCCAAACAAGATTTTTCAACCTGTCACTCCTGCAGCTCAGCCTGGTACATGAAATGCTAAACATGTTCTGGCTGCTTTGTACATCTTCCTTGACAAACACCTGGAGTAATGATTCCAGAACGAATATTTAGCTGGCAATTTTATGGGTGAAGCACAAAGCAGTTATTTCAGCTTTGCAATGCTAAGAGTAGTGAACGTGCACTTGGCTTTTAAACTGCAAGATGCAGCTTGGAAGGCACAGTGAAGGAGATGATGGACCCTTCACATAAACTGTGATTCAAGTAAGGTTTGCCTGACTTAGAACTGCAGGATCAGACTAAAACATAAGATCACACCACACCCTACAAGATCAGACTAAAACAGCTGCTGTGGAGGTCAAACTTAGGCTCATTTTTCTGACCACTGACTTTGCTGGGTATGTAGGACAATCTTGTGGTTAAGGGTGGAAGGTGCAGGTTCATGGTCCAGTTTAGACACTTTCCTGCACAATTCCCAGCCAGGCTCCTTGGGGCAGATCTAATAAAGTGGGCAACACCTCAAAAGGGACTTCAACCCCTCTTCCTGATATATTAACCTGAAGTCCTTCCCTTTTTGGCACCCCAGCTTTGGTGTTAGAGCTCTCTGATAGCCACAGCAGTAATTCTGTGTATCCTCAGACTGACAGCAGTTCTGGTGTGGCCGAGCCACTCAGTTTGTGGTTTCTACATCTGACCCGTTGGGAACTCGCACACACAAAGGCTCTTCCACTCTCTTTCAGGCATTGGGAATTCTCTGGCAGTGGTGGAGACAGAGCACAGAGCCTGGAGATCCAGGTCTTGCATGGTCTGGGAGGCCCCAGACCCACATCCTTGCATGGGGCAGCTCCTTCTCTGGGTTGTGGGTATTTTGGATTTTGCATGGTTCTGTGTAGTGGTGACCTGACTCCTCTCCATCCTGCCTCTTCAAGAAGCATCCCTGGAAATGGAGAAAACCCTAAGGACATGCTGGATCAGGAATGGAGCATGAAAACAATTGTGACTTTGATGAAGACTTTTCTTTAGGAGTGGAGCATTTTGCTTCTGTTTTGTGCTTTTCTGGAAGCAGTTTGACATAAATTGTGGGATTTAACCCCTAAACTCTGAGTGAAACCCTTCTCCAGGTGTCAAAGGCGACATCCCCGTCAGTGCCCAAACCACAGCCTCCTCTTTGAGCAGGTACATTTTGTGTTGTGAGCTCCAGCTCAGGGATACCTGCAGTTCCTGAATCTGCAGGGATGGGACAGTTTGAGAGGCAGATCTCATGCAAAAGGCACTGATGGTGCTCTTCAGGTTCACACAAAACCTTCCAACAACTGGCAACCTACAAAAAAGAGTTGGTACCAAAAGCCAGGTTCTGAAGGGAGAATTTTGTGTGTTATTCCTTTCCAGTGCAGCAACAAAACTATTGTGCTCAGAAGATGACTCTGAAACTGCCTTTTGTTGTGTTTTGTATGAAGTAAGATTTTCTATCTGCCATAACCACGGGGTGATTTTATTACTAGGAACTAGATTATTTCACAATAAAGGCAAAGAGTCTCCAATCATTTTAGCAAGAGAAGATAAACCACCTCTAAACATTCCAAGAATATTATAATATGTCCTAAAACCAACTTAGTTTTCACTCACATGATTGATATGTGCACTATTTTACTGCACAACACTGTTTTTCTTACACAGAATTGTTTCTTTCAACTATAGCTAACTTGATTCTCTGTGTAGCAGGATCTAAGGCCAGTAAACCATGAAGAAATTTTACACTGCAGACTGCAGCAAGCAGAGGTCTCTCTAGTGAAGGCATTATTTTACAAAATGATGGATGTGCATATTTATTTGCTCTGTGACTTCCATGTCAGCTTTGTCATATTTCCTCAAATTACTAGTTAAACCAAGGTTTTGAGTTTTGTTTTGTTTTTGTTTCTGCTGAAGCCTGCAGGCTCAATATACCTTATAAAAATCAAGCTGTAATTTATCTGCTCCGTAGATCATGTGTAACAATAATCACTCTGGAGTCTGTGTCGGGTTCGGGTGTCTGGCTTTGTTGGAAGAGATGTATGAAGTGAACAAAAAGCTTCCTGATTTTCATACTCTGCAATAAACCTGAAATATGGAGAGAAGTGAAACATGTATTTAAATTAAACCGAGGAATCATGACAAAGAGGGAGTACAGAGAAATACTCACAGTCCCAGACACATATTTTGCAATGACACAGTATTATTTCTCTCACCAGATGGACCTCTACAAGTTCTGTACATTCCATGTTGCAGACATTCAGCAATCAAAGCAGTGAAACAATTTTCACCCTGGACTCACCAGAACGGTGAATTGTTAGCTTGCATTTTGCTGGGAGAAAAACCTTTGCCAACACAAAAGCCTGGGGACCCCCAAAAGGGTTCGTATTCACAGGCACTGCCTGCAGTGTTTAAATGCCACTTCACAGTAAATTCACTGCTTGGTGTTACTGCTTGTTTCACATACATATGGGTAATTTTGGGAAGGCCACAAGTAAACCTCAGAATCTTTTAGTAGATGTTTGCAAAAATAATAATAATAACAGGCTAAAATGATTAGCTGACCAATCTAACTATACACAAATGGAAAACTCACTGAAGATTATTGCAGCTTTAATCCCCTCCACACCCACTCCCACCTCTGGGGAAGGCAGGGAATCATCTTAATACAAGGAAATATTTTTTATTGCCCTGGGTGGGCAGTTCCTCCCACAGCCAAACTGCCTTTTGCAAGGCATTTCTCTCTTTGTTTTGTTTGTCACAGCACCGAAAGGTTGAGTGATTCACCTTGCACCTCCCCGTGTGGGGCTGCGGAGCCACGCGCGTCCCTCGTCACCGCTCGGGTTAATCAGCGCCAGGCTCTGTCACCGCCCGGGCCCCAACGAAACCAAGCTCTGGGAAAAGATTTCTGGTCCATTGGCTGTAGGAACACAGAGCTGCAGCGAGGCCCTGGCGTGAGGAAGAGAATGCAATTTTAAAATTAATTAATTCTCCGAGATGAACTTCGTCAGAGAGCTGCAGGCCCGCTCTGGCTGTGGAGGGGGGGGGCACCTCCTCTGCTCCCCAGACAATGCCATGCCTGGGACTGGATGGATAAAACACATCCTGGGAGACACTTCCAAAAGCCCAAGGTCTGTTTAGTCTGCAGCCTGAGTTACAGGGCAAATCTGATTCTGCCTGCAGCTCCCCAAAGTCTCTCTTGTTGTTGTTTTTTTTTCATTTTTTACAAAAAGCCCTAAATTGCAGTGGCACCGCCATTAAGAGATCCAACAGAAGCCTGGAAGAAGAGATTAGCACATACCAGAGTGACAGGGCTGCTGGGAAGGGGAAAAAAATAGACAACATCAGTGCAATGTACCATTAAAAGTATGGAGTGACAGATGACAGTTGGTCTGTGATGGGGTGATTCAGCTGAACGGTAAACAGAAGGGCGAATTCTGATCTCGCTTATGCCAACACAAACCTTGGGCTGCAGAGGAGCTGCTTCGCGTCTCTAGGACCGGAGCGGAGCCCATAAAAGCTGTGACTCAGCCAGATAATCTCTGACAACTGTTAGCACAGTGGTAAATATGGCAACGTGGCAGGCTGGAAAAGGGGCTAAAAAAAGTTTCGCTTCCACACTTCCAAAACGAAATGTTTCAGAGATTTTTTATCTCAAAACGACGTCTAAAATCTTGGTGGCGGTAATGGAAGTGGTTGAGAAATATTGAGGTAAAACATGTTGGTTTTTTTTTTTCAGGTTGGATGAAATATTTTGATTGAGGCCAAATTAATGAGGTTGCTGAGCCAGTGGGGTGAAAAGTCAGTTATCCCCATAAATTCCAGTCCCTCTGGAGCAGAGCTGATGGACACTTTGCACAACCATTAGTGGGGATGTGGTGGACAGACACTAATTCATGCCTGCATGAGATAGACGAGGAAAAGCTTTTAAAAGGAGGTATTTGCTAAGAGAATGTTTAACATTTGTTTTTGCTTCAAAAACACATTTTCAAAGAGAGGATCCCATCCAAAACATATGTTCCCTCCCTGTGTGGGCAGGCGTGCAAACACTAACGTGGGACCGAGCAAACTGCAGAGGAGAGCATGGAAGCCAAAGCTAAAACTCTCCCAATCTTGCTGCTGAGGCTTCCTCGTGATAAAGCTGCTGCTCTCTGATATTATCACTGAGGAAGGGATGGATTGGACCTGTCCTGTCTCCTGGATGCCTGAACCCCCTCGTCCCTTCACCCATTGGCACCATGTGGCACCACGTTGTTTGCGTGTCGTAAATGACAATGTGAAAACTATCAGCATGTGAACCTTTGTCATAATGTGCCAGAATAAATTCCCTTTTTCCTTTCCGTGGTTTTACTTTGTGAGGTATTGGTGTTTTAACTACAGTCCTCACAGTGTCTGGTTTCACCAGCAAGCTACTGTGGTATCTGCAGAACTACAAACAAGCCATTTCTCATGGAAAACGTTGATTTTTCTCACATTTTATCTGGTCTGAAAGGCAGTTATGCACAGAGATATGAAGATCTGAAACCCATCATCCTTGGTGGGAAAGGGGATGAGAAGGGATTGTCCCATGGGGAGGCCACCATGGCAGCTGCATCACCTTCCAAGGATTTAGGAAATTTGGGATCGCTCAATACCATTTTAAGACTTGGGGAAAAGTTTTTTGTATGAAGCAGAATTGCTTCCTCCTGTGAGCCCCACTCGAGGTGGCAGTGAAAACGGGACTAGGAAATAAAGCTCTGCACCTTATATAGGAAAGCTACCAAAAATATATGGATTGTGGAATTACTCTTTGCTGAGAAGGGAATTCAGATTTTATTCCTCCTATTGCGTTTTATTTCTTGTGTCATTACAGAATACACAAGCAGATTATTCCCCAGCCACAAAAACAGTTGCAGTGAGATGCTGCAGTTGAAAAGAACAAAACAGGCAACAGTTCAACATTCTCAGTTAAGATCATTATGATACTATTAATGGATATTAATTTCTGTTTATTTTACAAATATTAGGAAACTAGTTTTCAAATTCACACCTCACCAAATGCTTTACAACAATGATTTGTTTCATTAATTTTATCAGCTGCATGCCTTGTTTTTTTTATAGCACTTTCTTTGCTGAGAGACATTAATCTGTGATAGAGCATCCTAAGAGTCTGTGCAGAGGATCCAGGCTGATAAATGTTGGTGTACAGGCTGCCCACCACTGTCAATTTTTCAATTTGCAATGTAGTTGAGGCACATAATAAATTTCTGGGGGTTTTATTTTTATTTTACAGAAGCCTTGAAATTTTTCTGTGCATATTTTCTCACTGTTTTAACATACATATGAGCCCTCAACATCCAAATGTCAAATTCTGTGTGATATGGGTTAGGTAATAAACCCTATGGTATTATTTTTAGAATACCTATAAAAATAACTAACACAGTTTAAAGTCATGTCTTAGTTAAATATTCAGTGTAGAATTGGTTTTTAGCTGAATTCAGTATCCCCTGTTTCTGAGTTTCTCACTAATAAATATAAAATGCTAATGGAAAGTGAACAGGAAAATACTCTGCATATGCTAAATTGACCTTATATTCAAAATGCAAAAATGCTTCAGCCACGTGGTTAAGAAAAATAAAGTGGGTTAATGCTCACACCTGGATGATAAAGAGAGCAGTGCACACATTGTTATTTAAAATATTTTCCTTAAAATCTGAAGGTTTACAAAATGTCATGGCTTTCTCTGTAATGGCAAGAGCAGAGAGCGGCAGCCAACACTAACTTCTATTTCTGATTTTGATCCAGGTTCATCCTTCCTGCCTGTTTCTGGAGGATGCCCTGGAGCTGAGTGTTGCAGTGTTACCCCAGTGCCCATCTCAGGGGTGGGCAAGTGGCCCAAGGGTGCAGAGTCAGGTCCCTCCAGTGCCACCAGCTCCAGTCCAGTCATGTCTGGCACACAGATCACGCCACACTCATGTGCCAGAAGTTTTACAGCCCATGGTGAGAGGTTTGCACACATCCTGATGCCTCCCAGTGATGAACTCCTCCCCAGAAGGAGCAGGAGGCAGGGCTGGAGGTCTGCACAACCTTCCTCCAGGTCAAGGCGAGCCCAAGTGAAGTTTTACAGGCTGAGTGGAATCCCAAGCGGCTTTTGCCCTGCTCTGTCCTGTCAGGCTGCTGTGAATGCTCCCCTGGGTGCTGAATTCCTCTGCTGAAAGCTGGAGATGGAGCTAAAACTCAGGTGTTGGGATTGGACCTGCTGTCACTGCTCTGAGCCTGGTGTGTATCGAGCACCGCCAGCGATGGGTCAGTGCAGGAATGGCAGAGGTGAAACACCACAACAACAAATGGGTGCTGCTGCATTCCCTCCCCTCCTCCCCACTCCCTGGGCCAAACTTCTTCATCCCTCTCAACGTAACTCAAAACCAATGAAGTCAATAGAAAAACCAGTTAACCAGACCCTGACTCAGCCCTTGGTTTGCTTAAACTCCGGTGCTGTGGAATTAACCCATGACACACTTTAGTTTATCTTCATGTCTTTCCCCAGAGTAAACAAAGGATCCTATTTTTCATATTTGTTTCCCTGGATCTTGGCCAGCTGAATAGAGGTCAAATATGTCGAGCTGAGTCTAAACTACAGGAAAAAATGAGCTGCATTTCAACCTTTTTCTCTAGCGGAGTGACAATATAATTCATGTTTATATTCCTGCCTTCGCCACCGTCCTGCTGTTTGACCTTGGTGAAGTCACTTCATCTTTTTAGACCTTCATTTCTCCTCCAGCTTGTTCCTTTTGTCTTTAGACTAATACGGGGCAAAAATAGACAAACAGACAAACATCTGGGGGAAAATGTGGCTTACATGGTGCATTGGCATTTCTACTACAAAGTGCTTCCACCTCCTGGACTTGAGGTCCAGGCAGAAGTTATTGAAAATAATATCAGCATAAATTCCAAGCATGGGATGAACATAAAGCAATGTGCTGTCCCCATGCGTGCCGTGGGTTTTCAGCATTCCCACCCAAACTAGCAGGCAGCTCTCTGATGCAGAGCAGCACCGTGCCCACCCGTTCTGCCATGCAGCAGGAAAAGCTGGTTCAGATTAGACCAGGAGCTGAGCAAACGTGAAATGCCTTCATCTGAGTGAAGCTCCCATTTTAATGGAGATGTTTGGCTGTCCTCAGATCTAATTTCAGGATCCAAACACCACAATTTCCCCATAAGAATGTGTTCAAACATTGCTTGACTGCTCTTCTCCCTTGCTGCAGAGCTGGGAAGTCATCACAACTGATGAGGAGTCCTTACAAAGTTGACAACTTGCCCCTTCAAAAAAACAATTCTGCAGAGCTTCATTCCTTTCAGCCCACACCGACTCTCATCCAAAGCCTTCCCTGCTGCTCGAAAGAAACCTGAAATTTCCCAACTGCAGGATTAAACTCATCCTCGCCCCCTCCAAACAAACAAACAAACAAATAGTGAAAGAGGGAAGAAATTATCTCTACAGTAGGGAGATGAATGTAAAGAGCTTAAATGTTAATAATTAGCAGAAAAAAAACCCCAAACTGATGTCAGAAGGAAAGAAAAGAAGAGATAAAGGGGGAATATGGACGTTGGAAGAGAAAAAAAGGCAAGAGCAGGAGATAAAGAGTGTTTGTCTGCTGTGTGAGAGTGGCCAGAGCCCTGTCCAGACCGGGGGAACTGAATTATTCAACTTTTAAACTCCCAGCAATTCCTGCAGTGAGTCCCCTAGGTCCCAGCTCTCCCGCACACCCCTGGGTGGGGGCACCCACCCTCTGCCCCGGTTGTCACCCTGTGCTCTGCCTTGCAGGAACGCTGAGAGCTGGGAATGAGGGAGGGAAGGAGGGAGGGAGGGCAGCCCAAACCCAGCAACCCCCTGCGCTTTGCGAGCCCGTGATCTCCTTCATACCCATCACTTATTCAGGCATTCCTTTCTCCCCGTGATGACTACTGCAAGATAAAGGTGAACTTCTTGGTATTTATTATTTTTCTATAATTTTTTTTTTTTTTTTTTTTTTTTTTTTTTTTTTTTCCTGGTCTTGGAGGNNTTTTTTTTTTTCTTTTGAGTATCCCTGGTCTGGAAGGAGTTAAAGTCATTATCTGCTCGATGTCCACCGCAGCACCGCATCCCCGCTGAGCTCCATCAGAGCTGCCGGGGCAGTGGCAGCGGTGACTTCACCTCCGCGCGTCGCAGCCTCGCGCGGTGCCCAACTGCTGGAGTTTGCTAATTTGTGTGTTTTCACTCGAGGCCTGCTGATTCAATCATTTTAAAGATGCCCATTTCTTCCAAGCCAGGGATTTTATGACTCTAAGGATTAGAAGCTGTTATCCCAACAAACCCCGGAGCTCTATATATTCTGATTTTATGGTAAGCTTCACTAATAAACTGTTTAAAACATATGCTAATTGTGTTTATTGTATTCTTTAATTATCATATGTATCATTAAAGATGTACGATCCCGTTTGGAATCCTAATACCTAATGCCCTCCTTTTATTTATTTATTTTCTTTTTTTGGTATCGCTTCACAGTACTGCATTACTTTAAAAAAAAGAGGGAGAGGAAATGGAAATACAGATATATATTTTAACAAGGAAGCTTATTTTCAATTTTCATTGTTTATTTAAAAGTAGAGTCTTTGAATTTAATTTGAAATCTCTCTCATGAAGAAAGGCAGGCAGGGAATGACATAACAAAACATGGCATTCTGTCTTTGTGCATTTTATTCTTTAATTCTTTTTTTAAAATTTGCCTCCCTATCATATACTATGCTTAGTTTTCTGTTTTCAGACTGCTCAAAACGATAATTTACCCAGCTGAGTTGGGTTACAAAAGATCAGAATAATTGTCCCCTCATTTTTGATATATCTCATTATTCTTATCATACATACACACACTCACACACACACCCCAGCGTGTGCATAATAAATAAGGGTGTATTATGTGTATGCACATGTACCCATGTATACAAATGTATATTCACACTAATTGTGCTCATTTTTTACCAATTAATGAGCTGTTTTTCCAAAATAGAGATACCTGCCATCCGGGCTATGTAAGCAATTTTCACTATTTTGAAGCCTGATCTTGATCCTGAATGCAGTTTTATCCTGTTGCTTTAAAACAAGGGTGTCCCTGCATGATAAAAGCCTGGATACAGGAAATATTCCCCTTTCCTGACTTGCCCCCAGCAACCAGAACAATGTCCCCCAGCCCTGGTCACTGTTGATGACAGTGGCCTGCCCTCATTCCTATACTGGTTTTATTACTTTTGTTCTTTTTCTTTTTCACCTGGGAAAATAAAGTGGCATTAACATGGGGCATTTTGCTCATTGCTGAGAGAGAAAACAGCAAGAAAAAAATCCCGGCGTCTTTCAGCTGCGCGAGTCAGAGGAAGGGCAGGAAGACGCATGTGCAGCGAGATCAGTCCGTGGTCATCAATATTGCAGATGAGAATAATAAATAAGTGCGGGCACAGACAGAAAACACAGCCACGCTCATTTCTGCACTCATGTGCTCCAGCTCAGACCTTTAAGTTCTTTTCCTCCCACCCCACATTTGAGGAATATCCTCAGACACGATTATCCCAACAGAGAGCTCTGTTTTGATGAAAAAAATGAAACTACTGGGCTATTTGGCTGCTGGTGCAGTGGGGGATTTGCTCTCAGGAATTTATCAATCAGACTTTTTTTTACTTTAGTTGGTGAAGAATGTTTTCTTTAGGTACCAGATGTTAATGTCACCTCATGAATGAAAGTGCTTCTGCAAATTGAATAATGTCATTTGAATTCACTCATTCTAAATAACATTGAAAAGTGGCAATGCTGCTTGTGTTAAAAATTCTTTTTCCAGGCAAAAGAGACTCTGCTTGGGTATCCAAGACATGATAAAACACTGGGATTTGGATTCTTTAATAAACTTGTTAAATAAGTGTAGGTCTGGGCCAAAAACCTAAAAACCATATAATTTTGGTTCCTAAATAATGGCAACCCACAGCCTAAGCATCCACATCACATAATATAGAACTTAGTATTGGGTCAGATTGTCTTTATATGAGTGAATTTGGGACAAGCTGCCTGCATAGGTGTTGTCACTTTTCACTTGCTGGGATCCCTGAGCACAGGATTAATTGCTTGTTTTGTCTTTCTGGAGATGTAACCCATTGTTGGTTTGAGACCCCAGCCACAGGTGCGCTTCAAGCTGCAGGAAGAAACAGCAGATTGTGTCCTGTCCAAACAGACCCAGCCATGTACAGTCCATGGCTGATTTTATCCTGAATTCCATGGGTGCAATATTTGGGGTGTTGGTGTGTCTGGGGGGCCCTGGGAGAGCACATCCCCCCTGCCTGCACCAGCCCAGCCAGCACAGCTCTACCCTTGCTGCAGCCCCTGGAAATGATCATTTTGCACAGCCCCACACAAATTAAAGCATCGCCATCTCTCCCTATTATATTAATGGATTTTATGCTACTTTTTAAATTACACTGTTTTCAAACAGGAATACATTTGAATGTCAGACTCTAATACCCAAATATAAATGTCAAGACCTCTGTACATCGCCGGCATGTAGGAACTAATTTAATCATCTCAGTGAAACGATTTCAGTTCAGACAATCACTTTGTTCGAGTGGAAGGGTTATGAAGAGGGTGCGCAGCCACAGGAAAGTGCTTACACACTATTTAGGGCCATGCTTTTTTATAAAAAGAAAACCAAGATGGGCATTTGTTCAGGAGTGGAAATTCCCAGCTCCTGCCCTGCTGATGGCAACTGAGGCAATCGCACTGCGGGCTCAGAAAAATGATACATAGCACTGAGGAATATTAAATGCTCATTTATTGGGGAAGAGAAGGGGAGGGGGCAGTGATGGAAAATTTTTTTCGACTGTGTCTGGAGGAAAAAAAGGACAATCTTGTGAAATCCAGGCTGCCTGGTCAGCGAGTGCTGCTGGGCTCCCGAGTGGGTGATCCCGCTGGCTGCACACACGGGTAACACGGACACGGGAGCACAACCAGCAGCAGTTTTGCATATGGACCGTGGGCTCCCGCTTCTAAACCCAGCTTAGGCATTTTCGTTCCTCCCTTTCACATATGGCATTAAAAAAAAGGCAAAGGCAGTGCAGGGAGGTTTTTATCCGAAGGGTGACTGCTGAACAGGACTGGCAGAAGGAGCTTATGCACTGTGTGGCCTGCTACCCACAGCACCGTGGTACTCCACCATAACCCATGGCTTCAATCTGTTCGAGGAGGGAGGGAAGTTCCTCCCAAATTTCAGAGATAGTTCAAATCGGCTCCAGGCCACTGCTGTGCAAAGACTCCCATCAGCAGGAGTGCAGTGACTGCATGTGAAAGAGAAAGCAGCATCCCAGCTCCTTTCCGGGGTTTCTGGAGGATCAGGGAGGCTTGAGAGGAAGTAATATAGCTGGAGAAAGATGGAAAAGAAAAGGGGAAGGGTGGATCAGAGCCTGGAGGAATGGGGAAGGGATGGTTAGGGACCCCAGAGTTAATACATGAAGGACATGCACCAGTCCATGTGTGTGGGGAATGTTTGACCGTGTCCTTTCCTTGGACACGCCAGCACCTCCCGAGCTGCAGCCCAGCACGGTCTGCACGGGAGCTGATCCTGTTGCCAGTGAAGTTGCTGGAATGAACATGGATTCGGTGCTGATCACACTTGCCTGTGTTGAATGTAAAACTTTCGGCCCTAATTCTGTCTTCACAACAAGCAGGATTAAAAACGTTGAACTGAAATAATGTTGCTGCTGTTTCATGCAGTCCCAAACAAAACAAACGAAAAGAATAATTAGGAGTGCAGTCCATTTTGGAGAGATTTGGTGAAAGAGGCTTTATTTGTCGGGTTACTTGTTATAATTAGATGCAGTATAGATGATATTAAGTTATATTAATAGCTCTAAGATTTTCCAAGTGTTGGTATGAAAACTGCCCAGCCTCAACAATGAAAACATGCATAGGAGAGCTTTGTAAAACAATCAAAAATCAATCCCGTGTGCCAAGTTGAACATATCAATGAGACAGTTTGCAGTCAGAGGGTTTTCTTATGAAGTGCTGTCAACAGTCAATGCTACACTTGTCTGATCCGTCCAGCTCCGCTAAGTGGAAAGATTTCTCTTTATATTAACCCAATAGAAAAGGAAAGGAAAACCAGGAAAATGTAAGCCACAGTAATTCATCTCAAGTATCCTGAAGGACAATTAGCAACAAAGGCTAGCGGTGGTAAGCCTGCTCTTTGGTGGGGTTTGGAGATCCGGGGCTGTAATTATTGAGCCATCCTGCTGAATAGCACAATCAATGCTTGACGGCTGCGCCGGTGCGGTGGCTCGAGCTCTTGTGTAAATGAAACGTCAGGCTGGGGGAAAAGGGGCCATTGTGTTTACCCGAGCCTGGATTAGCTTTTAGAGAACAATGAATCTGCAATCGACGCAAGACATTTTAATGGTGTTGTCGGGATCTTTCTTAACAGGAGGTTGGGGTGACGGGGAGGGAGGGAGAACGGCTCTGGCGAGGCGGATGGATTCCACCCGCGCTGTGCAGGTGTGCACACAGCCAGCCCCGCTTCCCACCTTGCCCCAGCAGGACCGTGGTCCTTGGAGCTGGCAGCAGCCACCCAGGATCTGGGCAGTGGGACCAGGGGCAGTCGTGCCAGACTTCACGACTGGCTGGGCAGGTGACATGTTTTTGCACCCGACTACACATCTCTCTGCCCAAAGATCCTTAAGCCTCCCTCCCCTTGCTCCCTCGAGCATGGTTCTTCCCGATTTATAGCCTCAGGGTTTATCCCTCTCCCTCTTTCACAGTATTTTCACTCTTTCCCTCCTTCTCTCTCAAAAATAAGCTTCTCCCCAGCAGCATCAAGCTCAAGCTTTTCAGCCTTCCCTTTAAATTCCTGTCTATCTTCTCCCGGACACATCTCTATTCTTGTCGTGTCTTACTTCCTTCTTTCACAGCAGAAATATTTATCAAACTGTTCTTCAAACCTGCCAGTAGCTTCACTTCCCCCTTCAGTTTTCCCAGCACTGCTCCTTGTATTGCAAAATCATCCCTTTCTCCATGTCCTGAATGAGTATTCCGGCTCCAGCCATGGATGTTCTGGGAGAGTTTTGTGAGCACCTGCCCAGAGATGAAGAATTCAGCCAGATTTTCGTGGCCATTCAAAGCTATTTGCTAATCCTCTTTTCTCACCAATTGCAAGTATTCCAGTCCTGGACAATGTTGCTGGGTGGGAAGGTGACAGATATCCCAATCCCTTGTTTCCAGCCACATGTCAGAAGAACAAACCTGCACTGCCAATGGACATATGAAAATTTCCTTTTTGCCCGTGTGTTGTTGTGCTTGATTTTACTGCAGGGTGATCAAGTGAATGAAGCAGCTCTGGCAGTGCTAAGCTTGAAGAAGGAAAGTGATCTCAGGAATATCCAAAGGTTTTGGGAATGCATTTGCTTTCCTTATTCAGGTTTCATTCGAATACATTTTTGCAGCCAACCTGTTCAGTGTTAATGACACGGTGCCCATCCTACCTAGACACTGCCAGCACTGCAGTGTCTGACTCCTGCCACTAAACCCAGACAGTTCAGTCCCATTTTCCTTCCTCCAGCCCCAGAACCTGCTCAGCCATGGAGCAAACCAAGGTTGGAGGCCTGTGAAGTGCTCGGGGCAGGCACCGAGTCTCACCCGTAAACCACCACCACACACCTCCTCACTGGAAGGCAAACTCTGCAGATGTAATTGATTAGTAACTATCAGCTAATTACAGGGTAATCACATGATTATTTTTGCTTTGCAAACTGAATAGTTGCCATGAGATTGGATAATTGTGCGGGGCAATTTTACTCGGAGGCACATACGAATGCAGAGTAAAACCAGTCCCAAGGCTGTGTGCAGCAGGGAGGGTGATTTTATTCCTGCAAATCCAGTGTGCACATCAGGGCACTGTGTGCTTCTAAAGGCATCTTCGGATCCTGTGCTCTAAAGCAGAACCAAAAGATAAGAAATTGCTCTACCAGCATCACCGGAATGAAATAAAATCCCCAAACCTTTGGCAAGGCAGCACGCTGACAGGTCTGCCAGCCCAAAGGGAAGATTCAAGGCTCCTGTCCTTTGGAGGAGGGTTTGGGCTGCTCCTGCAGGAGGAGGAGAGGCAGAGGCAGGGACACACTGCAGGAGCAAACTCTACTTAACCCCAGGAACTTGTTTGCCTGCAGCCCACGTAGGCACCACAGCCACAGTCACACCTGCAAGCGAGTGCAAAGCATCTCCCTCTCCTCCCAAGGCCTCGTCACAGAACACAGAGATGGTGGTTGGAATAATTTGTCCTTTTGTAGCTCATTAAAATTTTGGTGTTGGCAGGAGAGTCAATCAAATGCCAGCAATGCAACCCAAATATTTTCCCAGATGGGTTGAACATTGTACCAGAAAGCAATTGAAGAAATTATTTTCTCTGTTGGCAGGGTGATTTCAAAGGCACTTTAGTCTCTGAATGTCTCTTAGATGATTAAATATTTCAAGCCATTTTCAATGTCACTGATTCAGATTAATCAAATATTGAAGAGATGGGGTTAAAGCTGGAAGATGTGTTCTCTTTGGCCTCTCAGCACTGCGGCATCGAACCTGTGGGATAAACGCTCCACACAAGAGGCCTGTATTTTCTAAGTTTAATGGAATCATGAATGCTTCCCTTGCCAGGGAATCCTAAAGCTTCCTACATGTCAGGATTCCTGAAAAATACACTGGAACTACTAAAATAGAACCAACTGGGGAAAAAAACTCACACCTCAACGATTCAGAAAAAAAAATAATGTAAAGAACCAGCATACGTCTGAATTACAAAAATGCCAGTATTAATTTCAGTTTGGCATTACCAGACACATTTCTGTGTGAGCCAAGAGCCAGCAGAACGTACATGGGAATATTTTTAGGCTTTATGTAGGAAAAATTAATACAAGAAACAAATGCCACAAGCACATTCATGAATGTACAGGAGGATGGTTCGGATCCTCAGCTGATGAAAGTAAGCCCCCATCATCTGTTGCAAGGGAGATACAGGGATTTACCCCAGCTGAGGCTTCAGCTCAGTCTGTGGAAATACTGTTGATGTCAAGTGGCCAGTGGGCACTGACTGGGGAGGAAGTCAGAGCAGGGAGCCTTTGTCTCTTTGGATTTCTTCAGGAAATAATGAAGGAAACATAATAGAATGTATCTGTGAGGCCACACTGCTGTCAGAGGGATTGGGTACAAGAAAAACAACTTGAGCTCCACTCTTGTATTCTGGTATTCACTCCCATGTCCTCAGAAGCTGCCATCAGGAGGCTCAGCCCAAGGCCCCAAATGAACTAAAAAATGTTTCTGTACAGGAAAAAAACCCTCTCAGAATGAGTTACGTTGGTTTTTACAAGGAGCCACACGTGCTCATAGCCTGATTTAAAGAGAAAAACAAGGAAAACAAGCCCAATTCGTTGCTAGCAGGAATGTTTTTGCTCCCAGAAGACACTCTATTGGTAATGTTGCATCTGCAATTAATTTTGAGTGAAACAGAAAGCTCACACACACTCAGTGATCTGAATTTGGAAGAACAGACACACTTTGCAATCATTTTCATAATGCTCCCTGCTACTCCCACACCAGGCATTTCAGGGTTCACCAGCTCATCCTTCTTAGTTTCCAGGTATAGGTTTTTGTAACTGGAAAATACATGTATCATGCAAACTTTGGTTTTTTAATAAAAAACTAAACTAAGGACTGTTAGAAGTAGAAAGGAAAGGTTGAAAGCTGTAAGTGNCATGCAAACTTTGGTTTTTTAATATATCTGGATCTTAAAATCTCAGTGGCTAAAATAATGACTGTTAGAAGTAGAAAGAAAAGGTTGAAAACTGTAAGTGAGAAAGAAAAAAGGAGGAAAAATCAGGGTCACCTGGTTACAGTCAGACAAAAGCCACATTTCAAAAAATGTACCCTGTAATTTAGTCAAAATGGAAAGGACAGGGAAAAGGTCAATATTGTTTTAAATGAGACTAACAGCTTCCTTTATGTAATGGGTGAACTCCAGTATGTTTCCGGATGATTGGCAATTTAGCTGCTCGGGGGAAAAAAAAAGGTTAAACTTATCAGCACACAAAAGTGCCAGCAATTTATTTCTGTCACTTTCCTACAAATTAACCTATTTTAAGGCATTCTGAACCTCATCAGCAAGCCCAGGTGTGGCTGGGAATGAGGGTCACCACCAGGCCCACACGCACGGGGAGAACGTGACAGCGGCTCCGGGAGGCAGCAGCCACACAAAGGAGCTCTCCAAGATGAATCCAATGAGGAGAGGGTTTATATTTTCATAAAAGAAAATAAATACTCAACACTCTCCAACATGAGTGAGGTTTGCTCAGCCCAAACACTGATGTGGACTCTGAGGTGGGGTACTCTGCGTTTATGTGCAAGCAGGAAGGTGGAAGGGATGGATGCTCCCGAGGGATGAGCTTACAGAGTTCTGCTACATCAAAAAACATTTATGGTCCTGTGTCCTGCCCTGCCCAAGCCCTGGCTTTGAAATGCAGAGAAGAAGGACAAGCAGAAGAAAACACAACTCTAACCCCATCCCTCTACAGACCTTCAGTCTCCCAGCTCCAAACCCTGTCATAAACGTGCATGTGACTGCGGTTTTTAGGCTGTAATCTCTGAGTCAACACAGAGAGAACACCCTCTTGTGCAGCTGCAGGATCAGCCTGCTCTGCTATCTGTCTGTCTGTCTGTCTGTGGTATTGAAGGCAGTTACAGCTCGATGGACAAACATAAACCTGGGGTCACACCAGTGGTGACAGTCCCAAGCAGAGGGGTGGCACACAGAGTGTGCTCAGGCATGGAGGCTTCCCATCATCTCATTTTTTTACAGAGAGCTTATTGATCAGTCTCCATTAATTTTCCTCATGAGGCTGTCTTGGCTCTATTCCACGTCTTTGGCTGGTGGGGTGTCTCAGGGGATGGATGAAGTGGGACTGAGGAGGAGGTGAGAGAGAGATGGTCAGCAGCAGAATTTGGGAAAGGATTGTGACATCCATGGGATGGGAAAGCCGGAGAAATGGTACAGATGGAGGCAGGGAGGGGTCTGAGTAGGAGGGCAGGCTCAAACCCACCCCCGAGAGCCTCCAAAAGGTGCAGATCCCCCCAGCAGGGAAGGAATAAAAGCAGAAAAGTAGCATTTTTTTTCCATTGGCTTATATAAGAGATATGGGCTTTCTTAGAGACAACAGCTTAAAGGAGACCTTTAGCACTAACGTTTTCAAACAATAGTTGCTCTTTCCTTTCCATGCTAATTACAGACTTTCTGAAAGCCCAGGGCAGCGCCTCCAGTCACCTCATGTGCACTGGGGCTGGACAAGGCTCTACCACACAGCACTCTGCAATTTCAACAGAAAAAAGCATAATTAATTTAAACATAATAGCTACAATTTTCAAGGGGACCACCATGAAAGCCTAGTGGATTGAGGCTCCTGTACCATTTGTGGACAGAAGTTTCCACAGTCCAGAGGTGTGGCAGTGCTGCCCTTCACGGTGAGGTGCTCAGAGCTCTGGAATTCCAGGATTTTTACCTGGTGCAGCCTCTCAAAGGGGACATAATGGCTTTGAGCTCAATCACTTGAGTCTCACAGTTGACAATGCTTTTAACCAAAGCAGTGGCTCTCCCTTTAAAACAGACCAGGCAGATAAAGCAGCATCTTTCAATATCTGGATACTTTTTAATGTCGATTGTAAATACAAGGATGCTTGACTGGCTGCTCTACACCGTGACAAAGCTCGTAATGATTGCTCCAGATACATCCACAGGTGAACTGCCAGTGAGTTAATCAGCAGAGGATGCTTGACACAGTGGTATTTTGATCTTTGGGATTTCTGTGAGAGCTTATGGGCCCTTTTTTTCTTCCCTGACTACCAAAATCATCATCAGCAGCGGGTCTCCTTCATAACCAGATTGCGCTAGAGCTAAATACTGACAAAGAGCAAACTGCTGACCTCAAATTAATAGTAAAGACAAGACTCTTGTAAAACTTACAGGAGTATGATTTCAATTCAGACCATTAAAATACTTCAACTACTTCTGCTTGAACCTTAATGCTTCTTTTCTTGAATACCAGAAATACCTGTTTTAATGTCCTGTAGACATCATTACCTCTGCCATTACCTCTTGTGACACAACTCTTACTCTCATCATTACTCCAAGAGATGATCAAGAAAAAAAGTGAAAATATGAGTTATTTTAAAGCAGTGGAGGGAGCCTTTAAAATTTATCTTTTATATCTAATTAATACAATTTCATTATCATTTAATAGAAGTTACATTCACAATTAGAATGAAATATGACATAAACAGCATCAGGAGGGATGGGCTGTAGATGTCCAGCAAAGTTTTCAGGGTCAGGTACAGTGTCTGGTGTAGGGAGCTGGTAAATACCTCTTTAGGGAGAAAATTAGGAAGGCTTAATTTTCACTTGCTCCTTTCCCCCTCTGGTATGAGACAGTCAGGCAGCAGCTCATGTTACAAAAACATTAACTTCCAGAGGCCTTTAATAACAGCCTTCAGTGAACCTAGAAATGCTAAGAGGGACAATTTTGCAGTCTAGAATATTTGAATCAGTAGCTTTTCATATCACAGTTGAGGCATAAATAGCCATTGTATCTGCTGAAATTATTTCGATCAACTTACGTATTCACCAAGTGGTGTCACTACCACCGTTCTCCATCGCAGTGCTGGAGCAGCTAAGATTCGAGGAACTTGACAGGATAATTAAGTATGAAAGCAGACTGGATTTAGCAGGACCCCAGTGAGTCAACAATCCCGATTGTTTCATCATCTCGGCTTTGTGCTGTTCATATCTTATCAGATTAGATAACAATCTGCTATAGCTACGAGTTGAATTACCATGTTGAACTGCACAGTTAGACCACATGAAAAACATCAATACGCATTTAAATAATCCCATTTTCAAACTCAGATAAGAAATGGCCAACCTCTACAAATCAAAGGCATATCCTCAGGCTAAAATAAAGAGTGGCCTGATTACCTATTCAGTGATATCAAAGTGCAACAATCAAATGCTATCGCCAAAATGACGCAGAGGGTCTTACAGCAGAGCAGTAACACAACGGCCTCCTGACAGCACATTTCAGAGCTAAAATTCACACATGCTGAATTTCAAAGGTGAGGACAGGATGTAGGCAGGTAGTTCCCTCAGAATGGAAATCTTCCAGTGTCTCAGAGCCTCTTCCTCCTTCTCCTCCACCTTCCTCCTTGCAGCGCTCACAGGGCTGATGCCCTCAGTCTCCAGTGGAGAGGTTCAGAGGGTCTCCAGGCAGCAGATTTCCCCTTTCCATTACCCTTCCTGGACACAGAGTCTGGTACCAGCCCACATACACAGTCCCTCCTGCCCTGTTTTCCCAAAATGACCTCTACTGTCCCAGGAGCCCCATTTTAAAGTCTTTTCCATGGGAGAACCCCCACTGCCACCTGCAAATGCAGGGGGAGAGATGTGACCACACGCGAGGTGACCAGGCCGTGGTACCTGCAGGAGCTTGAAATTGTTTCAAGTTTGTCCTGGGTTGAGAGGAAAATTAAGCTTGGAGAAGTTAAGTTTGAGATCAATATGTGGCCCTTTTAGTTAGCCACAGTTTCTGCCACCCTGCCAGATCCTGATACCCCATGACAGCTGAGTGAAACTCCGCATGAAGAACCCTGTTATTGAGAAGGAAAAGCGAACAGAATAAACATGAAACAGAGATCAATTCTCTTGAAGCACCACCAGTCATTCCCCTTCCTTCCTCTTTTCCCCACCCCTCACACATTATCCTCTGATCTTTTATGCAGCTATTTGCAAACTAACCATTAGTTGTCAGTCTCCAGCCACGCAGAGCCGGCAGCCGGAGGATCCTGCGGCTGCTCTGGGAGAGAGCTGCACCCATGGAGCTGCCAGCACGCTGGGAGCAGCACAGAGAGCACACACCAGGACAGGTGTGACCCTCCAGAGCAGGGAAACGCTGTCATTAAACAAGGATAGCTGGAAAGAGCCGAGAGATGATCCCAAAACAGAGCCCCTCTGTGCCGGCTCTGCTCCCAGCACAAACAAGCGGCTGATGTGCGACACGAGTGGATGAGCTGAGTCCCAGAGGTGGCACTGAAATTGTGGCACCTGCTGTGGCACAAGGGTGGAGGGAACAAATGCTGGGAGAGGCTTCTGCCCTTGGAATTTTATCAGTGGAAAGCAGAGAGAGCTGGGGGAGGAGAGGGACATTAGCCATTTCTTTCACATTTTTGGCCAATTATTTTCAAAGTTTCCTTTGCTGGAAATACTTTTGATCGTGGCATTCTCAGAAAAAAGCAGTGAAGGAGCATATATTTCCCATAAATGCCCCATCCCTGGAAATGCTGGACAGGGCTTTGAGCAACCTGGTCTAGTGAAAGGTGTCCCTGCCCATGACAGGGGGCTGGAATGAGATGGGACTTAGGTCCCTTCCAACTCAAATCATTATGCGGTTCTGTGAAAATAGCCCACTGTATTTGATATATTTTTCTAAACTGGAGAACTCTCATCTGGGTTTGCTCAGAAGCTCTTTGGCTGCGGATTAGGTCCTGCAGCAAAGGATAGCTGCAAATTTCCAGAGTAAATGGAAGCTGACCTGGCAATGAGCACCATCCTCATGATATGATGAGTAGTCTACAAGATGCAAGTGTGGATGATAATAAATATGGTCTGCGGATATTCTGGGCACTCATCTTGAAAAAGAGCAGGGTGTACATTAATAGGAAAGGAAAGTGTCAGAATGGAAATACCTTTGGTGTGCTGATGCTACATGAAGATGTGTGAATAAACCATAACTTGATCTGTTAAACTGTTATCTGCTCATGGCTTATATACCCTTCAGGACATGGTTCATCTGACCAGGAGTGGTCAGAGAACAATTTCCCTCAAGGGGCACAGAGTAAGCCTTGAGAATAATTGATTTTTTGAATGGTGGCCAAATTGCAGGGCTGTGTGCATCCGTACTTCATTTTGGGTCAAACAGAGCATGTTCTCTCTAAAACGAAATGTCTGATTCCCAAACCTTTCTTTAAAACAAGATTTATCCAGAGCTGAAGAGAAAACATGAGTTTGAAATTTTGCAAGTATATAATTTAGGACATTTCTAACAAAAAATCCTGTTTCAATGTTTCCACCTTTGCTAGTTAAAACGATTTATGAATTCAAGCCATATTGAGTGGGCAGTTCTGATTAACGTTGAATGCGATTTTTAGTGACTTAACCCTCCATACAGCACATTCTCTGGGACAGTACTCGCAATGTGATTGAAGAAAAACCCCAATCCAAAAGCTGCAACTGGGGACAGTGGCATTGTGAACCCAGGAGCTTTCCAAGCACAGAGGAGGAGGAGTTCACCCATTGGCTCCACATAACTCGGAGGATTCCCCTGCGCTGCTTCCAGAGCAGATACTTGGAGCCGTGCTTGGCAGCACACGAACTCCCAGCCCCGCATTCTCATCTCCTTTATGGGTGTTGGCAGCATAAACCAACATTTTTCCTTACAACTTCCCCAGAACCCTTATGTGATGCAGGCCCAATGTCAAGAAACCAGTCAGCTCCTCAGTTACAGCTTTTTTCCCCCCAACCTTTCGCGGGTGCTCAAAGCGGCAGCCCCGGGAGACGGCGCATCCCCGGAGTCTCACAGCCTGTGTGTTTGGGATGATCTGAAGGGTCTTTTCCAACATAAATGATTCTGTGATTCTAAGTTGAGGAATGTGATTGCGCAGCTCGTTCAGACTGCCACAGCTCATCACATTCCCAGGACTCCTGCGCACTGAGCTTAGGGAGACATTTCCAAAATAAGAGGCAAAATACCAAGGAGATAATTATGGATGGGAAACAGAGATTTTTTTTTTTTTTCCATTTAAAAATGTATTGATATATACGTCGATGAGCTAAACTGACAAGCTGTGCTTGAGAAAGGAGTAATTGCATCTTTAATAATATTAAACCTGACACCTGCCTTGGCCGATAACACACAGTCCTGACACTACTTAGCTAACAATTAGGACACATGAAAAGAATGAAGGGGAAAACAGTGTTAAACTGAATCTGCATTTTAAAGAACATAAAAATAAAGACTGTTAATTGTCTAACACGTTGCTAATTCAATAAGGCATGCAATTTAAAAATAGCTTTGCTTTTTCACTGAAAGAGAATTTAATTATGATTTCTTCCTTAATCCCATATAGGAGAAAAAATATTTAGGATAGTCACAGTGCTCTTAGAAAGAAAACCCCAGTGCTAATTTGTATCATAAACACAATTAGAAGAGATGTCCTCCATTTGAAAAAGAACAGACAGCTACATAGCTAAAGGATATTATTGCAAAAGGATAAACTGTTCAAAGATAGGAGTCAAAAAAAAGGGTCTTGTCTTTAGTGGTAAAATGCCATGTTATCTTGTTTAAATGGCATAACTTCGTGAAAGGCGCCACAACATTTCAACCTTTTAAAATGTCATTATTAAAAAATACATAACACAAATGGTGTCTTTATACACTTCTTTTTTTTTTTTTTCTCTTTCCCTTTTTCTCTCTCTCTCTCTTTTTTTTTTTTTTGGAGGGCGTATGTAGTACTTGCAACTTCAAAAGAAAAAGGAAAGGAAATCGCAAAGATGGTTCAAGGTGATCTTGCCAAATGTAAATGGTTTAGAAGCAAATTTGGCTTTGCAGGGTTTCTGTCCCTCCGCGTGCATGTTCATCTGTGTTTTACATAAAAACCACAGCCATACTGCCAGCTGGGTGAATATTGTCTGTAGCACTGGGGTTTGGGATGGGAGGTCCTCACTCTGCCAGGCTCTTTCCCATCCTGATCCCAGGGAGAGCCGTGGAATGACACCGGGTGCAGCACAGACCCACCACAGGTGCTGGGAGCTTGGGCTTATTTATTTATTTCTTGGAAGGGCACCTTAATCATCACCACCATGCTGCTTACTTCTCTCCTTTTCTTTTTTTTTCATTTTTATTTTACCTTTGCAGTCACACTTGGGTTTCTTCAGGGAAATAAATCTGTGGCTCGGTGTAACATGAGAAAATTATTTTTTCTCAGTTTGCTGCCTGAGCACAGTGAAACATTTTACGAGCACCTGTTTTTATCAGCAACGGTGGCAAAAAAACAAAGAGAGGAAGAAAAGAGACAGCAAAAATCCCTCATGCAAATGTCAGAGGCTCCCTGTTGAACCAACAGATAGATGGGCATGCAGAAATCATGGATTAACCAGAATCATAGAAGCCCAGAATGGTTTGGGTTGGAAAGGCTGAAGCTCATCTCATTCTAACCTTCCTGCCATGGGCAGGGCCACCTTCCACAAGACCAGGCTGCTTAAAGCCTCACCCAACCAGGCCTCAAAGCAAGCTGAGTCCATGGCTGACAGTGGGATTTGCTACTCTTGATTTCTAGATTTGATCCAGCCAATGAGTGACCAAAAGCTCAAACGGATCCCTCAAAATATTTTTTTATTTTAGTGGAAACCCTTCTTCTATTCAACCAGGAGTTCTGTAGTTGACTTCACTGGGATCATAACTGTGCTTTGGGTAGGATTAAAAAGTAAAAGGGAGGTTGAGACTCCCCCATCCTTTGATTTCTAAAGGTTGCTGTGTGGCTGGAGGGAAGTGTGGAACTGTGAGCTGCCACTCTCGGTTCTGTGCTGGGCTGGCTGGATAAAGTGATTTCAGTCCAAGAACCCCAAACCAGGAATTTTGGTGTAGGTACATCTGGAATATTCTGCAAATAAACCATCAACACTTGTAACTAAATGTAAGTGTGTGCACACATTCATCTTCCTACAGACACATGTATATACACTCACACCTATGTATGTATATAAAGACATCCACTTCCCTAATTTATGCGACATAGAAAACCCCACACTGCTCTTACACTGCGAACACAAATGACTATAACTGAACTTGATTTGTGGTTTTTTCTACAGTTTTTTCATTGCACCTCTGTCAAATAATCAATGACATTGTATATATGCAACAGAAGCATATGCATTTATTTATACATATAGAACATGCTATACCTATACATATAAATGGATTATTTACAAAGTATTTCTCAAAATTTTGTGACAGTTCATCATATTGAAGGTGCAGTAGTTGGGTTAAAATGACACTGTTGAGCCCCTGGGGTCTTTTTTAATAAATATATTTTTGGCTTCTGCCTTCTGGAAATCTGCACCAGGCTTTGAAACTCCTGAAAAATTGATTTGCTTTTATATTGCTGCTTAGTCCACACTACAGGCTGGACATATTTTCTTCTTTTAATTGAATCTGCCCATTACACTGCACAAGTGCCAGGACATCAATTTAATATCTAGATTTTTTGTGAGCTTTCAAACACACACAAACCCCCCTTATTTAATATGGCTGGATGTTTCTATTTCACTCCTCGGAGTTTTGATTTGTCTATTAGCATTACAGTAGCTGTCCAAGTTGTGTGATATTCCTTGGGAGAAAAAGATATAACACACCAGAGGAATTTTTTTCTTGCTGCTGCTGCTTTCCTGGTGTAGCTTATCTTCTTAACAAAGACAGGACTACAGTGGGTTTCACAATCTGAGGAAAAGCACTTTAGCTGAGAGATGCACCAATGGGTAAGAACTGAGCGAAGATAAACATCCCCACATCAAGGGCACCATGAAAGCGCTCCAGCAAGGAGGGATGTGCGGAGGCTCTCGAGAGCAGCCAGGGAGTCTCTGGCACAAAGCAGGGCTCTGCCCTTCACCGCTGTGATAATCATGTTGGGGACAAGTGTTCANAAAAAAAAAAAAAAAAAAAAGAAAAATTGCGCCAAAACAAAAAATCCCCAGGGAGCCCCAAGTACCTGATCCCAGTTGCTGAATGAGGCTGGGGGCAGCAGCTGATGCAGTAATCACAGTGACAGTCAGGAACACGAGTTTATCAGTTAAATGCACAAGCAGGATTCGACTGGGTTGCAGGCAGTGGGTGCACCCTTCATGCCTTCAAGTCCGTGAGTACCTTGGGCCATCCCAGTGGTGGAGAAGGACAGCACCAGGCAGCTGCACATGCTCCAGGCTGGCTGAAAGACTTGACCAACACCAATTAATTAAACCGCTTGATTAACTTCTCGGAGCAGGAAGAAATAAGCAGTATGAGACAAATGGAGCTTAAGGTACTGTCTACAATAATTTCCCTTTGTGTAACTGATGTATTTGCTTCCTTGGAAATCCCTTCTGCAGTAGGGATGCAGATAAGGTGCAAAGCAAGATTTACATCACTCAGAGATTGACTGAATCTAAAAAATTACTGGGACAAAGTAGATTGGTGTGCAGAGAGTCAGAGCAGCACAGACTTCTCTGGTGCTCAGAGAGGTTCTAGATGTGTGTAAACCCCTTTCCCCACTGGATCAGAAAAACTCTCAGCTTCAGCTGACTGTCAGCTTCCAAACCCAGAACAAAGCAGGGCCCCCACAATCCCAGAGAGAAAAAAAACTACACTTTAAATGAATCCCAGAAATAAAAACAAATGCCAGAGTTATTCCAAATGGGTTGCATAGTGTGCCAGTGATATTCCTGGGCAAGGAGGAGGCAGCCCTGGAGCAAGTACTATTCATTATTATTGATGAATATTCTCAGGAAAAACAGAGGATGTTGCTTAATGGCTTGATCTAATATGCCATCAGAGAAGAGGGGGAAAATAGAGTGAAAGACATCTTCAAATGCAAAAGCTGAGGAATCTTCTGAGCTCTGGCTGGTCCTTTAATTACCCAAGCTGCAAGGGAGGAACTCACAAAGAAGAAGATGGCTTCAGTCAAAGTCCTTTTCCTTTGAGAGGAAGTCCTTTTACTGCTTGTTAAAGCTGCAATAATGTCACCTGGAGGTTGGTTTTTTCATCAGGACTTTGAGCCACTGGAACATTTAACACAGACTTGTGCATGTAATTTGCTGTGAGATTGGCAAAACTACTTGTGCCAGGTGGGCAGGCGCAGGAAGGAGCTGAAATAAATGTGCAAGGAATTATTGGGCTTGTAGAGACAATCAGAAAAAAGCAGGGGAAAAGAGAATGTCAGAAGATGATCTGGCCCTGGCATGGGGCAGGTGCGTGCAGACAAAACCCAGGATGGCCAGAGAAGTTTTAGGGAAAGCAACAATTATGGCAACAGACCTGCAGACATGGATGTGCTGCTCCTCTGCAAAGTTAGACATTTTCTCCCTCTGAGTTGTTTGGATGACTGGGAGAGCAAAGCCAGATGATAAGGCACCTTGTGACTGGTCAGGCAGGTTCAGAAGTGCCCAGGGGCAGCTGCCCATCTGCTGTCTGCTCTCCAGAGTCACTCAAATTCTGCATCCGGCTGCAAGAGAAACCCTGAGACACCTCTCTGAGAAGTCTCTGTAGGACACTTCCTCAGGATATCTCTGACAGCTGTGTGAACTGTGCAAGCTCTGGGAACCAGGAATGCCCCCATCACAGCCTCCCACATCCCCCTTTGCCCTGAGTGGGGATCCAGAAAGTGCCCTGGGCCCTGCTGGGGAGCAGTGGGCTCCCGGGCACCTTGTGCCAGGCACCAGGGATGCTCTGCCACCTGTGCACAGGCTCCAAGCCCTGCATGCCCACGAAACCTCCCCAGCTGCCTGTGAGGGCCCGGGACCACCCCAGCCAGCTGGCAGGCAGGGAGGGCTGCGAGCAGAGCAGGCAGAGGAACCATTAGGAAAATATCCCTGGCACAAAGCCTGGCAGGCTCGTGCTGCCAGTGCACGCGGAGCTGCAGGAGGAGGGGTGGCACGACGCTGCCTGGACTGTCCCTGAGGCCTGGGTGACAGCAGGGTCCCCAGCCTTGTCCTTAATTTCACTGCAAGCTCCACTTGTTCCCACGGAAGTGATGCCCAGGCTCTGGCAGTGCAGCTCCTTGGGCTCCAGGAAGGTTTTGCAGTGAGGAAGGGCTGTGAGAAGAGACACGGCCTCAGGATTCTGAGGCAGGAGCAGCAGTGGAGCTTGCAGGACTCCAGCCAAGGGAAAGGGATGGAAAAGCAGCTGTCTCCCTACACTGGGAAATGTAGGGACACGCTGGATTAGCACTAATTAGCAATACTGGGTGCTGTAAGTTAATGGGCTACAGTGTGACAGCACCCAAATGACCCAGGCTGGGCCATCCCTGACTCTGCAGTTTGGATGTGCCCAGCTCCCACCACGCCAGGCATCCCCCTGCTCTGTCAGCAGAAGGGAAAAATCACTGCCTGATTCTCTCCTCGCTCACAGCTCATCTCCCCCCACTGGTTTTGTTAAATGCAGCACATTTCCAAAGAAGCAGATTTTAATTTCAATAAACTCTGTGAGAAATAGATCAGCGCTAAGGAGGGGAGCAGCCACAGGAAGTGACTTTAACTGCTTGGCTGCAGAATATTAATAGGATAGAATGTTATTAGAATAATTTTTCACCGTTTATTAGAATAATTTTTCATCATGAATAATAAATTAATAGAATAATTTAGTACCACTAGCCCACTGTTTGAAAGGGTATTTTATTTAAAAGTAGCTTGAAAAGTGGCATTTGGGGAGGTGGGATGGA
Source organism: Orthonyx spaldingii (assembly GCA_013397795.1). Classification (NCBI taxonomy): domain Eukaryota; kingdom Metazoa; phylum Chordata; class Aves; order Passeriformes; family Orthonychidae; genus Orthonyx; species Orthonyx spaldingii. The sequence continues at coordinate 1,468,474 of VZTJ01001560.1, read as the reverse complement.
GAGCAGGCCATGGGTGGAGGAGGTGCTCTGAAGCTGCTTCATGCAGGGACTCACTGCTTGCCTTTATTCTCCTCAGTTTTCCTTCTGGAAAACCCAACCAGGTGAGTCCATCACTGCTGATGGCTCTGAGAGGGTCTCGCCTGGGACAGGAGATGGCTGACACAGAGGATTCAATCCCTGGAATCCTGCAGCTCAGGCCTCCAGCCATGCATCACCAGACATCCTCTGCAGCTCCACATCCCCGTGGAAAGTCCCTCTTTCCTTCCAGCAGCCTGGGAATGGCCACATCCACTCCCAGGTACATTTACCTGGCTTTAACCCCTTGTTTCCCTCTCTCACAGTGAGACACTGATGCCCATTGCAGTAGTTTTGTGCAGACCAAGAGCTCTCTCTCTCTCTCTCTCTCTCGCTCTCTGTCTTTTTTTTTTTTGTTTGCATCTGTGTGGAAGATAATCATTCCTCAGAAGGCTATTCACACCACAAAAGCACAATGACATTATTCTCTCCCTCTCTCTCTCTTTCTACTGTTTTACTCTACAACTGACAATTAATGTTAGAAAGAACATGAAATGGAGGAGAAATTACAGCAATTTATCAACCAAAATTATAGGTGTAGACACATGTCAGCAGTGGAAACAGTTTCTATCAAAATTAAAGTATTTAGAGATTTTCCTCAAATTTCAAATTATGCAAATCCCATTTTTGTGATACGCTGGTACTGTAGCTTTAATTGCAGGATTACCAGCAAGCTGCAAACTGCACTTGTAACCAGGATTCAGCTCTTCGGAGAGTGGCTCCCTTCTCTAGCACATCTTATTAATTCAACAAAGTTCCCATCTCTTTAACAAATTAAATATGTTTTGCAGAACAGGCAGCGGTTTTCTCGGTTTCAATCTGTCACGAAGGACCCTGCTGTTTGCAGAGGTTACTCGACAGCTGGATGAACAGACAGGTTTGAGTCCAAACACGGATTCAAATGCATATTTATACATAAAACATATTTATACAACAACATCACAGGAACAGCTTGTGCTGCTGAAGTTTCTACAAGTCCCTTTACGGTGAGGACACCGTTAGCAAAGGTGGGGAAGGAATTCAGATTTCACTTTCTTCCTCCAGGTCTTTCTGGATCAGTTAAAGCTGCTCTGTGACCTCAGGAGACCACGAGAGCATCCACAAGGATGGAATTTGCTTTTCCTCTGTCAGTAATGGGCATGGCTGGAAAGCCCCGTGCCAGCAAACCTTACACTGTGTGCTCCTGAGAAGCTGTTTGATCACTGCCAGCCTAATTATTCAGCACCATATTCAGGGTGTTATTTCTCTTCCTTCCCTCCTTTTATGTTCCTCTGGTGTTGGAAAAGGAGCTGAGGATGAAGCACAGGAGCAGGCAGGAGCTGGGTAAGGCACTGACATGGCAGAGAGTGCCAGGAGACTGCTGGACCAAGGAAGGGAGATGGGATGTGCCACACCAGAGCCTGAGGCATCCCTCAGCTGCACTGGGATGATGTGGTTCCACTCCCAGCACCCACAGAGCCAGGACAAAGCAGAGCAGACGGGAGGAGAGGAGAGCATGTTCCATCCTCAGAGGAGAAGCGAAGAAAACTCTCGGGGTGGTTGTTCTGTAACAGCATTTTCTAACTTGCCCCATGAAAGAAGAGCTGGGTTATCCTTGGCTGCATCTGCCCAGGCGTGGCACTGACCCTGCAGTATCTGCACCTCACAGCATCTCATCTCAGAGGTCTCTTATCTGCATCTGAGTGCAACCTTCTGGCATCAAGCTGGGGTTTTTTAGGTGGTTTGAAATTGTGCTCGTAATGTGAGAACATCTCAGTGCTGTTCAACACATCCGTGGTAGGAGTCACCATCCTACAGGCACTGGGGCTGAAAATCCTTTCTCAGACTCGACTGGGCAGTCATGAGATCTGGCTGTAGAAGATCACATGAAATTTGTAAACACTGACAGGACTGTGAGCTCCATGTAGAGAGGTGTAGAGTTTATCATTGGTGCAAACAGCAACAGTTTGGGCGGATTTTTTGTGCACTCAGCTTGTTCATCTGCTGACCGACTGAAGAACACTGGTGATAAACTGGCATTTAATTTCCCTTCTTTGAGTGTTCTGCCAACTGCAGGCAAACTGATGGTGGTATTCTTAGGATTGTCCTGTGCAGGGCCAGGAGTTGGACAGGATGATCCTTGTACCTCCTTTCCATCTTGGGATTTCTGTGATTCAGTGATGCCAAAGTGAAGCAAAAGGTGTCACAAGCATCTGAGGAGCATCAAACATTTCACAGAATCACAGAATAGGTCAGGTTGGAAGGGTTCTCAGTGGATCACAGGGTCCAGCCTCGCTGCTGACACAGGGCCACCTCAGAGCACATTGCACAGGATTGCATCCAGATGGTTCTGGGATGTCTCCAGTGAGGGAGACTCCACACCCTCTCTGGGCAATCTGTTCACTGCTTGGTCCCTGCACAGGGAAGAAGTTCTTCCTCGTATTCAGGTGGAACTTCCTGTGCATCAGTCTCTCCCTGTTGCCTCATCTTTGTTTCGTTCGAGTCCCTGTTCCAGTAACAGCCCTTGGTGCTGGGGCTGCAGGTGCTGCTCCTGTCTGTGGCTGTGCTGTCACTCCCCTCCCCCCAGCAGCACCCAGGTCACCTCTCAGGTGTGCATTTTGTGTGACCATTTGTACTTCTACTTTTGAAAACTCCTCCTTCCCTGGCTTCCTCTGCACCTCCTCAGGGATCACATGGTGACTACTGCAGGGTGCGATCCACGCCACAGCCAGTGGGGCTCCCAAACAGAGAGGCTTCTTTTTGCATTTTTGAATGTGGCCAGCCCAAGACACAACCAGATGCCTGGGATCTATTTGCATATGCCAGGCAATGCGAGGCTGCTGACAGCCACTGCATCCAGCTTCAATAACCACGATATGCTCCATCTGCTGACGCCCCAGCATAGCCACAGCGGGGAGCTGTACTGCCAGAGGCACTATCCTGGAACAGCTGAATGGCTGAACAGCTGGGGAAGCATCAAAGGACACTTTTCATACAAGAGCAGGGTTGTTGGCCCCGTTTCTCATCACACACACGTGGTGGAGCACAGGCAGAGGAGCCACAGAGGCAGTGACAGGTTATAGGGGCAGCCTCTGCCAGTGTCTGTGTCCCCTGCACCCCTCACAGCCACCAAGAGAGGCTGGGGAAGTTCATGTGAAAGGAACAATCTAATTGGGAAAAGAGGTTACCTGCAGGCCACCACACATTTAGAAGGGAAAGAATTTAGCCCTTTTATGGACCCAGTGGTGATGCTCCCTGGGTACCAATAATCCTCGCTGCTGCTGTTTGTAAGGAGTGGTGGGGTCTGAGCTGAGCACGGGATCAGAGAGAGAGGCCAGAGACAGCTCATCCCTCTGGGCAGGGGTGATGAACCACCCAGGGTGCTCCCTGGGCAGGCAGCTCCCAGCAGGATACAGGATCAGGCTGTTTGGACACACATTTTCCCATGCAGGGAGGAATGGAGATTGCTGAGCAACTGCACAAGGAAGGCAGCAGGGGCTGGATGGACAGTGGAGAGGGGTGATGGGTGATGCCCAGCACAGAGCTCCAGGCTGGGCTTTGGTCGGTGCTACCCTGTGGTTTTTTTGGAAAAAAGGAGCAAGAAGATGGAGATAGGAATGTTGAGTTTTACATGTTCAGGTAAAAAGGCTCTGACTTTCCTAGGCTTGGCGTGGGAGCTTGAGGGAAGGCTACAGACAGGTTTTACCTGAAACTGGGAAGGGAAACAGAGAAAGAAAGGGAAAAGGTAAGAGGAAGAGGAAAGGAAAAGAGAAAGAGAAATGGATAGAGGAAAGGAAAGGGAATGAGACAGGGAAAGGGAATGAGACAGGGAAAGGGAAACGGAAGGGAAGGGAAAAAGAAATAAAAGAACAATCATTGAGAGAAGGGGGAAAACCAGAATTGATTCTATGATTTTTTTTTTTTTCCAAAATAATTCAGTGATTCTCATTCAGCTGGTGCTTTTCTTAAAGACCAAAGAGCCTATATGATAAGCATATTTTACAAATTAGGTAGCGATTTATCCCGCTTTTGTTTTAATGATTGAAATGAATGATGTCGTGCCGCTTGCTGCTGCTGCTGCATTCAGCGCCTGCTGTTCTTGGGAGCTGAAGACACCGAGAAATTTGCATACTTAATGCCGGGAACTGGCACAGACTAAATAGCTTCTTTTCTTTCCTCTGTGTTTGTAGATTTACTGTAGTGCTGGGTTTAATCAAAGGCTTTTTAAAGCCGTCCGTGTGCCGTTTCACAATGCTGAACTTGCATGTGACAAAGGCAGCTATTTATTACTTATCAGCTTTATGGCAAGGACCACGGGCTACCCTAATTAAAGGTGTAGGGGCTGCGTGCCCCTGCAGGAAAAGGCACTGGCCAGTTAACATTTCTAATCCCTCATCAAGGCATGACGTGGATTATTTTTCATTTTGTTTTGTTGCTGGTTAAGTGTTCAGAAATAAGGTTAGGGCTATGCAGGGAGCTAAGCCAACTTTGGGTGGGATGTGAACTTCCAAAGGTGTGAGCTCTCCATGTGGATCCCAAAGGCTTCATTCATTGGGGTGCTCTTCACTTTCACCTGCACTAAAGCAGAGCTGGCTAGGGCATTGTCTTCTTCATGAGATGTCACCAAAACAGGATGAATCAATTTATGCCCCATCCCTGGAAGTGTCCAAAGCCAGGTTGGACACGGCTTGGAGCAACCTGGTCTAGTGGAAGGTGCCCCTGCCCCTGGCAGGGGGTTGGAATGAGATGAGCTTTAATGTCCCTTCCAACCCAGACATTTCTGTGGTTCTGTGATTCTATGATCAAGGGTAAAATGCTCTGTAGAGACAAACCCACATCAACCAGCTTTCTTCTGGGCTTCCCTGCTCATTTCTCATGTGCACATGAGAGAGCAGAAAAGAGAGAGCTGTCACACCCCATCACTCGATTTGGGGTTGAGTTCATCAAGAAGATGCAGAGTGAAAAGTTCTGCTTCAGAAGGAGCTTTAACCTTGCATCTCTTATGACCAGGAAAAGCACCCCAGAGAGCAGAACTCTCCTCTATCTATTAAGATTATCCAACACTCCCAAATCTAAGAAACCTTCTTATGATAACTAGGTTTTGATTTGAAAATGAATATGTTGATACAATCCTATGTCTTCAAAAACTGGCCCCAAGTTCTTGCTTTTTGTTTCCACCACAGACAAAAATAAATGCTGGACTTTGGTGGATGTTCATGAACTAGAACCACTTCATTGTGGGCAGCTCTGCATCCAAATCCGTGCCCATGAAACCCTTCAAGAACAGCTACACTGACTGTAGTGAAAGCAGGATTGTCCCTTATTTGCTACCAGCAAATTTAGGGCTCCTTTTCATGTCAGTAAGAAATGTTCACAGGCAAATTATTATTATTTTGAACAGCAAGAAAACACATTTTTTCCTCTCTAAATATTTTCTGAGTTAAAGAGACAAAACATAGAGTAGGGGAGAGCAAAGAGAATTAATCTCTTGTCGGGGCTGGCCCATGAAGAGGCAAACTTCATAAAAAGAAATAAATAAATTGCCCCCTCCCCCCAACATCTGCTGGGAGCACTCGGAGATAACTGGCAGCTCGAACAATAACTCCGAGGACGGGAGTCCTGGAACAATGGGAGTGGGAAGAGAGCAGCCCTGGCTGTGGCATCGTTTCCAGGCCTGCTGCACACGCAATTGGTTCGCGGGAATAAAGATCAAGTTGGACCAATAGCACTATAATTTGGAAACAAATATATTGATTACAAGAGAGTCCCACTGGAATGAATGGGGCCGCTGGGGAAGCGCCGTCATTGTTCCGCGTGCGCCCGGATTGCAGGGTGTGCTCTGCCCGGGCTCTGAATTGATCAGCATGATATTATCACCCTGCAAACGCAGTGTCAGCCTGCTGCAGCTCTGCCTGGACACACGGCCGGGGGATGACCCGGCCTGGAGGGACACTCAGGCACAGGGGTTGCTCCTCACCCCTTTGCTGAGACTGCTAATTTCTACAGATCCTCCAAAAACCCTCCCTCGTCAGACCCTGCGGCTCGCGTGCTTCTGAACGCCACTAAGAGGGAGTTTATCTTCCTCCTAAAGTGACTATTTAACAAAAGAAATAAAAACCAGCCATGAAATATTTAGGAGAAAAGGTATATTACAGTAACAGGATTCGCCAACGCCTCCATACCTATTAAAAATGTTTTAGAGCACAATAACGGGGTTAATTTTGAACTCCTAGCTCCTTTTTCTCCATCAATGGGTTTTAGTTAGGTTCAGCATTTTATTTAGCTCTGCAAATTACATCATATCCTTCTGTTTTTATTCTCAACTATTTTTTTATTTGAATTTAAATTAAAAGATGAGATGTACATCTAGGACTTTAAATTCCCTAATTCATCTTTCTTAAAGCAGAAGAGTCCCAACGTCATCAAAATTATCATCTTGAAAAGAAACCACTCAGCCAGATCCCTTTAAAAGTCCTCCTGTTTGCATTATTTCACAACCAGCAGCAGCTAGTCCCAAAATCCTGGAGACCTCGTGGTCTCTGTCCTCATAACCAAAGAATATTGACCACCTCTTGTTGTGCCACTGCTCTGTGACTACTGCTTTAGAATAATTTTAAATCATATTTATTTCCACCTCCTTCTAACATGAGCATCATTAATGCCTTTTCACTGCTGTTTCCTCTTCTCAGATCTGCTTTTGGCCTTGCTCCCTGTAGAGTATCACAGTTACTCTATTGTACCTGGCTTAATTTTTATTATTTTTTAAATTTAAGGCTGAGCTGAGCTTTCCAAGCAGACTGTCTTCACCTACCTGCTGAGAAAGACTTTTCCAAAGGTGGGTATTCACTATTTTCTGAAAATTGTTTTTCTTTAATGAGTCCAACCTCAGGCTCCCAAGGCAAAAGACACCAAAACTGCAAATCATTTCCTAAAACTTCATCCCTGTAGCAAAGTTAAATTGCCAAGTTGCATTTTCTTTTCTAAATCATTTTCTCTGCGTTTTAATTCCTTTCAGTTTGACAGCCTTAAAGCAGACAGATCAGGCTGAACCAAAGATTTCACCAAGTCTAAGCTAAGCCTGTTTAAAATGACTGCAGCGTTCATTTCAAACTAGGAATTATAATGCAAAAAGTAATTTTTCCCTCAATGTGTAGGTACCAGCCCTGGGCAGGCCCTTTTGGGAAAACATGCAGCAGCACAATGCTGATTGAATCAACCTCAAAAAATTAGCAGGACCACAGCTTTGCAAAGAAATTTTTGCATTCACTCCACTCTGCTCAAAACCAGAGAGGCTCTAAAGGTCTTCCCAGGTCCCATCAGGCTGCTGCAGCTGTTAGTCCCAGACTGGTTAGGGCTGGCCTTGGCCTAAAGGCTACAGAGACACTTATTTTTGGTTTGTGGTGACTGCTGCAACTCCAGCAGCCTGATTTCTGTGCTGCTCTGCATATGTTCACCCACAAAAGCTGTGGACTGCCCTTTTCCACAAATCCGTACCATGGGAGCTGCCCCAGGAGTTTGTCTGGCACGGATCTGGGATGGGAGGTGCTACCAGGCCAGTCTGGAAGTGTCAGGTGCTGCCACCGACACTTGGTGAGAATGCTCCACATGCAGGAAAAGGTGGATGATATTGTAGCTGGGATATTTTTCTTTTCTTCCCAGGAAATGAGAGCTGTAACATTTCACATCTCCTGCCAGAGAGGACACTACCAGCACATCACTTGCAGGCCCAAACTGGTGATCTCTGTGTGCTGCAGTAACTGGCTCTCCAGCACTCCTTTGATGATAACCATAATTTCAATTCATAAAATACAACAAGAAAATACTCCTTAAGTACAAAACTGTGTTATTTATAGACCCATTCCCCAGCATCTGATATTTCTGCAAGAAACCTAGATATTATCTTCGCTCTAGTCACCATCCAAACCTCTGAGTAAATCTACAGTCCCATGATAATCTAAAAGACAAAGAGACAATTAAAGTCCTGGGTAATCACAAGAGTGACAAGTGATACCAGAACTGTCAGGGGGATGTTTCTGATACCTGGTGAAGCTCCTGCCCTCTTGGTGAGGGTCATCAGACCTCAACATGAGCTGGACCATTCCCAGCTCCTCACCTTTGAGGGAACAAAGCATTCAGACCCCACTGCAGGGTCCCCTCTGCCCACAGGAAGCAGCACTCACTGTGCTGGTGTGTTGGGCAGGAGAGAAACTTGGCTCTGTCATCGATTTTACTCCATTTTATTACTCTCAGCTCTTCCAGAGTATTACAAACTCTCAGGAGACCTTTTAAGACATTTGCTGATGCTTCACTTATAAATCAAATCTCTCTTTCCTGGATACTTTGCTGTGCTCCATCCTCCTCCTGAGCTGTGGGAACAAAATCCTGTGAAGAACTGAGCCCAGCTCCACCTTCATGCTGTCTCCCCCAAAAAAGTTTTAAGGGAGACATTTTCCTGGTGTGAGCTTGGATTTTACTGGTCAACCTTTTTTTTTGTTACAGCTTAATGGGATTTATCATCCCTCGCTCCAAATGATAACTGCAACAGGTAAAACCAGCATTTCACTGCTCTTTCTGGATCTGCAAAAGACTTTTTGAGCCTTGTGGTGTCAGGTGGAGGTGGCACCTCTTCACCTTCCTGACTGACAAGGCCGTGTCAGATGGTGCCTGGGAGTGTGGGCACGTCTGAGACAGGGGAAGGTTACTGGGAAAGATGATTTTCTCAACCAACATCTTCCTTGAATTGAAATTAAAAGCTGAAAAGATTTATTACAGTAGCATATTCATGCTGCTATATTTAAGGTGATGTCAGTGTTCTCAGCATAATCCTTCTTATGCACCAAGGATTAAAACTCAACCATAATAAAGTAGCCCGAACTGAGACTTGTCCTCAAATGTTTCCTATTTGAAACATTAATTTTATTTTATGAAATTAAAAATAAAATCAGTTCAAGAGTTTTGTGGGTTTGGAGATGAGAACAAGGAGGAATTCTGCCTAGAGACTTGCACCTGCTGATTGCCAGAGAAGTCAAGAGACCCAGGCAGAGATGAAGCTGCAAAGGGAGGAGAATGTTGCTGCTTTTCTTACTTTGAGCATGAGATATCAGCTTATGGACTAAAGAAGTGCCTTTACACAGAAACTGGTGATAAGAATTCAAATAAACACAAATTCCTGTCTGCACTGTGGCCCTTCCTCTGGTGCTCCCAGGACTTTTCAGTACCGGCTGAACTTAAAAAAGCTTTAAAACTTCCTGGAGTCTGTGAACATGCTACAAATAATTAATAGGTTTATCTGTTGAAATGACACGAAAAATGGCAACAAAGCTACTTTGCCTGTGTGTTAGGAACAAATCTCTATAAGGGATCTTGCTTTTTCCCAGTATGTTGTCATTTCCAAAAATATCTAGTTTACTGAGTTCTCTTTTCATGATGGCCAGTACTTTCATTCCCTAATTTCAACCTGAAAATATGAATCATAGTCCTGATCCCAATAAAGAGGTTTTGCGTGACTGTTTTCCCCTTTGAGCCAGGTGTAGGGCTCCAGGTCAGGATCCAGCTGGCTCTGCTGGATCAGGAGAGTGCATTCAGGACAGGGAATGCTCAACGAGCGTGTGGGAGCAGGAGGAAAACCAGACTAATTGTGGGATGTTCCCTGCATTGGCCACGCTCAAACCACAGCCTTGGGGAGCAGCTGGAAAGAAAGACTGGTGGCTGTGCTGGCCCTGAGCACAGGGAGCAAGTCTGCCTTAATGCAGCCCTTTGGTCTGAGATAAGGATGAAATGATTTCTTTGAAGCTGAGATAGCGAAAGGAGGGAAAAAAATTATAAAGGTGGTGAGAGAGCTTAGTGCTGCTCATAGCATCAGAAATGGCCAGAGTCAAGAGTGTCCCTTTGGGGAATTTTAATAGGAAACTCTCCCAAGAGCATGTTCCAGCTGGAGGAGGAGGAGGAGGGAGGACCATGAAGATGGGTAGTTAGTCCTGGAGCAACATAACACCACCAGGAGACTGTGCTTGCTGGTGCTAAGACTCTAAAATCTGGGGTTCAGGGAGACCATGGAGCATAAAGATGTTATAGACACAAGGTTTGGGTAATACATAGCCTGGAAACGTCAAATTAAATTTACCTGAACAGTTTCATTTTGATTCCTTTGGGGACGTACATGGATTTATGATCTTTAAGCTAAATATTCACACACCTTTTTTTCCTGAAATGTCCATGTGCACAAAGTGCACCTGCAAAGAGCTCCTTCAAAGAGCAACTATTTGATATTTTAATTCCAGAAAACTGCTCAAACACTGCTCTGGAGGCAATGACTAACTTCCTCTCTGGCTTGTCTATGGCATTCATAAGTTTAGAATTAATTTAGGAGGAGGGTGACATTATTGCCACTTTGCAGAGGAAAGCATTGAGTCACAAACAAGAGTTCTCCCAAGTGCAGTAATTGCAAAACCCAAACTGTGATGCTGCAGGGCTGGGAATCTCATGCCAGGGGGTGTTTGCTCTGTTCCACTACCTGGATGCATCTGGGGGAGCCCAGCACCCCTCTAAGTTCAAATTTCAAGGTATCACTCCAAAATGAACAGCTTGCATCTTTTAATGACTCCAAAAATGTTAGAACCTCTTGTAGCAACTCTGTGAGAGAGGCAGAAGGGGGTAGTACATTATCCAGGTCTTTGGAGACAACTGTCTTAAAACCAGGATGACCTTTCTAGTTGTTTTTATTGAGAATTTGTGGTTTGGACTGAAATTTTCTGATGGAGAACTTTGAAAAAATTTATGTAATAGAGATTAGAGGTTTCAGAGGGAAAAAAAAAAGAAAGAATGAACAGCAATCTGCTCTGTTCAATTTTTGACTATGACAGGGGAGATGTGAAGGGATTTTATGCTGGGAATATGCTTTTTGAAGTTCCCATAAAAATCTGTTCAAATTTGGCCGTGCTAAATGCATTTGTGAAATTACTATTTGCACATGCTCAGAAGAGTCTTTTTTAATTTTATATTTAGCAGCTAAAATCTCCAGAGAACCACCTGAGCAGCTTGGAGCTGTGCCATACCCACAGGCTGATCAGACTCCAGCCCAGGACGTCAGCGTGAAATGTGGGATGGGGAGGGCTTTTCCCAGAAGAGGAAGATTTCAGCCCTATGGATGAACATGTGAATGGCACAAAATAGATGTCATTATACTCTCCAAATCCACAGATAGTATCAGTAGAGACTGAACCAGAGTGTTTGCAACTGCCTTTGCAAGTCAAGCAAAATTCAGAGGAGGTGGAGCTGTCAGACTGCAATAAATTTGGATTGATGCTGCTCTCTGAACACACCCCTGATTGGGATGAGGTTTGTGGTGTGCATTGTCTGGACAGCCACTGCTCTGATTTTCCTGCTACAAAGAAGGAACCACCCCAGACACAGAACTTTTCCTCCCACCTTCCCCACTCCTTGATTTTTGGAAAGGCAGCAACGCCAGCCCGTCAGCTGCCTGTCCAAATTGGGTGTGTAAGTTTGCAGCAAGAAGAAAACGTCCTTGCTCAGGGACAGAGAAGCCATCCTCACTCAGGGATGGAGCAAACAGGACCTTTCCTTTGCATGTCACAGCCCTGGATGTGTCAACACACGGTCGAGTCAGCAAAGGGGAGTTTTACCTGACTGTGGCCGCAGGGAGATAAATGCAGCAACGCTGTTAAATAGAATCAGCTATTTATTTGCATGGCATTTAGTTGTGTTGAATAAAGGTCAGTGTGTTCTCACAGTCTTGCCATTTGTGTTGAGGAAAGGAGAGCAGCTGTGGCTCTTCTCCCCATCTCCAGGATATCAACCTCCCTTATTTTACAGCCAGGTATTCACAGCTACCTTTTATGAACCCACTCCAAAAAGAGAGGTTTCTTGCCAAGAACACAAAAGGAACTTACAGTTCTCATCCACCATGACAACAGAGACTACACTGTACCCAGATGAAGAAGGGCAAGGAAGCAACATTTCTCCAGGAGAAGTTTGACCGATACATTTTTCCTTGGGTCGTTGGGATTTACCCACGCGCTGTCCAACACGTCACAGACAGCCCTGGCCATGTGATGCTCCTCATATGTCCCTTGGTCCAGTGTCTTTTATATTTCAGAGCGAGCTGCTGCAGATCTACCCTGCAGCAATGGTCAATTAACAGGGAGTTCCTCGAGAGTTACACCTTTGTGCACACCTCCCACTCACTCCAGCGCCAGCAGGCACCAGTGTGTGATGGGAACTGGGATTATGTCCCAGCAAACTTCACAAAGGTCTGGTGCACATGCAGATTCGGGCTGCTCTCCTATCCTGCTGCAAGTGCCAGGGCACGAGGGTCTGCAGGTGGAACACCCCCCACCCCACATTGCAGGACATGGTGGAGCTACATGGACTCAACTCCCAGCCCACACAACAAATTAAAACACAATAGATTTCATTTAAGAGGATTTAATTACAGTGGGATGAGGAGCCTCCATCCGAGGGTTTCACCTGCTTTAGTTTTATATCTTTCCCCGATAATTTTCACAGCCTTCCCTTAGGCTCTGTAAGGCTCCGGCAGTACCACAGAAGTAGCAATATTTCCCTAAAAGAGCCATTCCCAAACGTCTCCTCTGGGTTTTTCATAACTTGGTACTGTACCAGCTCTTCTCACCGAGTTACTGTGTGGCATAATGTGCCCAGGCGAACATTGTTACACAAAACACAAATACTGGAGATGCTGACAGATGGAGGAACCACACTGTTTTGAGGGAAGGAAGGGCAGGATAGGAGCAGGAATATCAGAATGAGTCTTGCCGTTTACATATAACAAGCTACAGCTATATTTGGCTACGCTGAGGCATTCACAACCTTCCCAATTGCCAGGCTTTCAAATACACACATTACCACCAGAAGTGCTCTTGCTTAAGTGCTCCCATCTCCAGGATTTCCTTTGAAGTATCTGACTGAAGTAATGTAAAGTGCATTTCAATTGGCAGTGAATGCAGGTTAAATGGTAACAGCACAACAGATCCAGTGTTTGTTCCCTGGGCTTTTTCTTTTACCAGTCTCTCTTTTTACGAGGGTTGGTTACTTACTGTAACACTGCATTCAGGCACCTCCAGTCTATTAAGCCTCTTTCCTGACCCTCTATACAACTGCTCGAGGATGCTGTGAGCTGTATCAGTACTGCTTTAGCACACAAAAAAGTGAGTAAATGCACTGCTGAGTGCACAGGCTGAGCAGTAAGCGATGGGTAAACTCCCTTTAGAAATCTGTGCACTTGCATTTACCCTTGGCTACACCGCCGAGCTGGCTGGAGACTGAGCCAAGCGCTGTGGATCACTCTGGATTTGTGTGTCACCTCCCATACATGTTGATGCAGTATCAACTATTTAACCTTTAAACAGAGTGCTTTTCTAATCCATTGGATTGGCTGAGGGACATATATTATGCTAACAAAATAGCCAAGTCTGCACTGAGCAGTGAAATATCCCCCTGCCCATGCCAGACACTCTCTGCTTTCGATCGCTGAGCCAGTGCTGCAGTGCTGCTCTTTGAAAAGCAACCAAAACCTGCAGGATAGGGACAGAGATTATCCCAAGTCACTGGCATTATCCAGAGGTATCTTACCCTGTCTGGACCTGAGCAGGATCTTGCTCATCAGAAAGAGGAAAGACCCAGTGCAAAAGTGGGGAATGAATGCTTCTGGTGGGGAGGCATCGGGCTGATTTACAATGGAGAAATAACTGATCTGGGCCATGGATGTGCTCATACACCATCCAGGTGTGTCAGGGAGAGGACAGGGATCAGCTGAAGATGAATACAGAGTGTTATCTCCTCCTTCCACTTCTGTACCACAAAATCAGGCTGAGTGACTTCTAAGGGTAACGAGAAGAAGGCTCACATCCTAAAACTGCTGTGTTCTACAGCCAGGCTGAGGCTCTCCCACCCCAATTTCTGTCTGTGCCTATGAAGCAGAGATTGGAATTGAACTGCTGCAGTTAACTTGCTTGTGCTTCACACATATACTCTCAAGAGGATTTTCTCTGTTTTTTCTCTTCTTAAAGCTGTGAGACATTTTTCTCAGATTCATCTTTATGGAGCGAAAAGGGGGAGAAAAAGGAATGTTCCTTTAGGGCTTTGCTGAATAAACCCCTTACATCCGAGCATCCTCCAGATCTGGATGTTGGCACCTTCTTACATCTTCCCCATGGCTTCTCTGAAGCTGCACCCATGATAGATGTTTAACATGCTGTAATGCATATTCCTCTGTAATGACTTTGGTGGGGCCATTACCATGAGTTACACCAGTGACAGATTGATACTTAAGTCAGTATATGTTTGCATAATATCTGTCTGCGTTCCCACGTAGCCCCCCATTACCAGTGCACACAATGACAGCACCGGGAGCCACATGACTGGTGGGCTCAGCCCTAGTCCCTGTCACTTATTGCCATGGCACCCAGCACTGAATCACCGAGGGTGTTTAAATAGGCAGACATTAATTTATAGAGTAAATCATTACGAAATGGAGGAAATAAGTGACTATCATTGGCACTGATTTGATCTAGTGGAGCCTCACACTAAATTGCTAATATTTTCCCTCTCCCACTGTATTTTTTTTTTAATGAGAAAGCCAAATAAAAATATAAACCTTTGTTCAACTTGCCATGTACATTGCCAAGTGTGTGGTTTGCTGATGATGTGCAAATCCAGCTCACCTCCTCCCTGCTGCTCCTCCAGCTGGGGAACAGGATCTCCTCCTTGAGGTTTCAGTAGAGACTCAGCAACCTGAAAATTGGAGGAAGACACATTTACTGCTCTCTCCTACACTGCCCTTCCCCTTCCTTGTCTGGGAGAAGGCAGCTTTTGGTTCACTCGAGTGGAAGCTGGCTGTCCATTTCCTGATGGCAGCGAAGAGCAGACTCCCATCTGGTTGATGCAGATGCCACTGTTTTGACTTTATCCAGGTGGTCACCCAGCAAACCCTGTTGTGCCTAATTATTTAAGAGGGTTGTGAAACACTAGGTGATTTTATATACCATATGTGCTAGGAAACATAAGCATGAAGATGCTGTGACTTAATGATGTGGCAACTTCAGCTCCGAATCTTCCATGTTTTACGGCTTAAATCTGACCTTTCACTTTCCTTTAATGCACTTTGCAGCATTTAGCATGAAAGAAGAGCAAACAGAATTAGAGATGTGGAGGTTATCAGCAGCAGTTACAGAGCCATCCTCCACCTTCTATCAAGATAAAGCACTTGACTCATTTTAGAATATCCATCCTAGAGGGAAGAAGGTGGGAGGAGAGAGGAGAAATCCTGTCCATTAAAAGGAATTTCAGGATTTGGAGTTCAGAGACTTCCTTCATGGTGTTTGAGCAAATCACAGACGTCCTTCCTCTGAGCAAAACAACAACACACGAGGTCTCCTGCCCTGGTTATTAATTTATTTATTTTTAACCCATGTAGTTTGTTTCTTTGACTTCTCAAACAATGGGGAGGTACAAGGAGAGAAGGATAATAAATTGCATTCCCTCCTTTTTGCCATCACAGGAAACCTTGAGGGACTGTTCAGCAAGCCGGAGCTCTTATCTGCCTTTGGGCGATCTCATTATCAAACCTTCATTTTGCTCCCCAGCAGGAGAGATGGCCTGCAATGTATGATAACCTCTACTTATGAAACTCACACTCCAGAAATCTCTGATAATAGGCCAGCTAAAATGGAAAACCAAAGAGCAGGCACCGGGTTTTCAGCCACCAATAAAGTCTACACACACACACACACACACACAGAGGCAGGTACCAACACACATCTATGTTTTTAGTTTTATTTATATTTCTGTGCACTGGCCCCCCTCTGATGGCACCTCCCAGGATTTAAACCACGAATCTAATAGGACTAATGTTTTCCACCTTACTTGAAATAATATTTTCAAATAAGCCTGTGTGATATCGGAGCCTGTATCCCATCTACAGAGAGGTCAGTGAAATCAGTGGGAATTATAACCTATCTAACCTGCTCAGGTGTTTTTATAAATCCCATTAAACACTTATTTAAAGACAGTTGAAAATATGAGCTGCAGGAACAGAAGTAGTTCCTGGGGGTAGAGAGAACGAGAGAGAGGAGGGATAAAGAAAAGCAAGTTCTTTAAGCACTTGGGCACTTTGATTAATACAATATAATATAACACAATACAATATTTTATATTGTTTTTAAATTACTTTCCCATCATGATGGCACTGTCCTTCAGCCTTCATCCTTCATCCTCCAAATCCCCCATTTCTGAACCCTACATCTCTGCATAGGCCATTGAGGAATAAATGCATTTGCAGCACTGCCAGTGCAACTCCTTCTGGGTATGGGCTAGAAAAGGTAAGAGACTGAGATTTGGGGAGTTCAGCTGCAAATCCCAGAATTCCTGCTGGTTTTGCCTGGTTTAGGCTATGTCCTGCAAGTCTCTGTGTCCAGCAAAGAGATCCAGCTGACAGAGGGCCACGAGAGCACAGTCACAGCCCACACCCAGCGCAGGAAGGTGAAGAGTTGGATCATGTAGCAAAGGTGAACAGCTCGTTTTGAGCCTGGAAAGGTCTCCAGGAGGTCTCCCCTGCATGCACAGCCCTGCTAATCCCTCCATTCCCACTTGCAGGGCTGCATTTCCCAGCTCTATGAGCTCCCACCAAGAGCAGCTGCTCTGCCAAGGACCAGCATTGCTGCTCTCCACAGGCAGGGATTAGGCCATGGGAATCAGCCACAGCTCAGCATCCCTTGGCCATCCCCATCCCCATCAGGCTGCCAGGCCAGAACTTCCTTACCATAACCTGAGAAACAGAGCAATCCAGGCTATGAACTTAATTTTCATCTCCTTTTGTTCTGTATCACTGGGAGATGTTCTGGAACACAGAGAACGTGGTGTGAAGGTAAAACACCTGGAAGCATAAAAAATCCATCCCCTCTCTTTTTGTTTCCACTTTCCCATCAGTAAAAAAGGTCAGCAATAATCAGTTGGTCTCCCTCACTTGTGCAGTGAATGCAAAAATATATTTGCTCTTGTAAAACCTCCCTAGGCACAACACACTGCTGCAAATATGATAACACTTTTAATTATATTTTAATATATCATACGGATTATATTTTCAATACCTTAAAAAATAATCAGCTTGAAAAAATCCCAGCTAGTGAGGAAATAAAGGCAGAGAACAAAAATATTAAGATATGAAAAGATTTTTCTTATGGAGGCTAAATAGGTCTTATTTCCAAATTTCCATCAAATGGGAACAAATAGGAGAAAATAATCATAAAGAGCTGCAGTGAGGCACCTGGTTACCTGAACAGACCTTGTTGGGATGGGTTGTTCTTGCTGAACAAAAGAGTAGAAGTGAGAGAGTTCCCCACATTTTTCTGCACTGGACCTTGGGGACTTGCTCATGTGGGGGTGTTTTCCCAAACACTCAGAGGCAGGAAGGGAAGAGGAGTTCTCTTGGTCCCAGGGCTCCCACCACAGGGAGAGCTCATCCACCCATGCATTGGGAAGGGAATCATTGTCCATTTCCCATCCCTGGAATTGCTCCAGGTCACATTGCTTGGAGCAACCTGGTCTAGTGGAAGATGTCCCTGCCCATGGCAGGGGGCTTGGAATGAGGTGAGTTTTAAGGCTCTTTCCAGCCCAAACCATTCTGGGATTCCCTGATTCCTATGGCCAGGCTGTGGATCATTACCACCACACACACCAGGAGCGTGAACAGGAACCAGCTCACACGTATTCGCACCAAACAATTAATTTATTTTGTTAGGTTTGAGGCTTTCATTTCCAATGCCAGCTAACCCAGTACGTCTCAGAAATAACACATTGCCTCTTAAAAGCACTTAAGGTGAAGTTTAGGGGCTCTTTAATGGAAAGGAGAATCACCCCTAAAGTGGCCAAGGCTGAAGGCAGATCTGTCTGGGCAGACCATGCAAGAGGCCTCATGAAAACAGCAGTTTTAAAGTCAAGTCTACTTCAAATGAACACACAGAGGCCTTTCCTTTAGAAATGGGGGAGGAAACAGGTGGAATTCAAAGCAGTCCCTTTTTAACAGAGGTGCTTGAGCTCTTCTCAGCTGGTGTTTTGCAAGAGACAAAACAATGAACCCTAAAACAAGGCAGTAGATGTGTGTTCCCAACATCTTCCACCCACATTCCACACCAAGGCCGCAGTTGGGTTCTGGGAGCTGGAAGGAGACAGAGCTCAGGCTCGTTCTCCTCTGCCATGCAAAGGGCAGGTAATTATCTCTGCATTCCTGGAGGAATGTTACAATAAATATGGCTGTCATTTTTCATTACTGCATAGTGAACAAAGGGAACAAAGAGAACAAAAGAAAGTGTGGTTTTGCTAACCTGGGCTCGCATGTGCCTGGATACGTGCAAGGCAGGAGTAGAGGGGAGAGTTTATTTGTATTATTTACTGTGGATAAAGCAATTTGGGTGACTATCTAAAAATTTACCAGTTTTTGGAACTAATTAAAAATTATTCTCCAGGAAAATCCTTCTCTCTTACTTGGTGTCCCACCACTGGGTTTCTTGGCTTAAGAAATGCAATCACGTCTCCCTAACTTTTACCATGCAAAGCACAAATATTCACTTTCTTATTTTTTCCCCATTTGACCTCTCAGCAGTGGTCAGATTTCTGAATTTAGCTTGATGTCCAACATCTTACGATGCTAGAAAAAGTGGCAAAGGAATTTGTGTAAATAAAAGTACTTAGAAACTCTGTGTGTGCTCTGTGTTAGTTCCTTCCCTCTAAAGTCATCCTCGATGCTTCTCTTTCAATGTAGACAAGATAAAATGGAAAATGTTCAATACCCCTAATCACTGAGAATATCTAATCTGAGACACAGCCAGCTCAGAGTCCAGCTTTACGCCCATGGGTTTTTTTTTGTATGGTTCCCAGGTGTTTTTCCTGCCTAAATGAACAGACACTTTGATTTGCCAAACTGTTATTAGAGAAAAAAAAATAAATTAGAAGGTTCACAGTGTTCACACTGACTGCAAAATTATCTCCTGAGTTGCAGAGAGAACAGTTTGCACTCATCTGTCTGAAGTCTAGCAGCAAATGGAAAATTACAGTGTAAGCAAAACTTCCCCTGGCAACTGTCTACGTATGAAACATCAAACTCTGGAAAGGACTGAAAGCCACAGGTCACAACAGTTACTCCTGGAAGGATCCCACAGAAGAGCCTTGCCTCTCCCTTTCTCTAGTAACAGACTTTGCTGAGATCTAGAAGTGACAAATTCACTTCTGCTGTATCCCAAATCCCACCCTTAGTCTTCCACACAGTTTTCTACAGCTTTTGCATATCCCGTCCTTCTGATGGACGTGGTGGTGCTGCCACTCCTCCTCCCCAGGGCTCTGGGCCCTGATGGTGTCTGTTGCAGCCCTGTGGGTTTGTTACCAAGATCCAGCTCACAGAGACCCAGCTTTGTGCTAATACCTACACCAGACACACCCTTGGGGATGTCTCTTCCCGGAGCAGCACTAAAACACCAGCCCCACAAGGTCCTGCAGCCTCAAACTTCCCAAACAACTCCTGCCTTTAGCTACTCTCCAGGATTTCACAGGTGTCAAGCTGCTGCATGTTGTTCTGTAATGTCAAGTCGACTGTAGTGATATATAAATATCTATATATCTCAGAGCTACAGTGGCTCTATATGGGCCTGGAGATGACTTGGGAGAAGTTCAGCCAGCCCAGAAGATGCAGTTTTCCAGCAATGTGGACAATCTGCACCCGCTGGCATGGGGAGAGCTGGGTTCTCTCCCAGTACTGCACACAAACCTTGCAGACACACAAGCGTGGGGCAAATGCTCAGCTGCAAACCCTTCCTGATGGGCATTTCCACTCTGTGGGAAGGTGCAGACACATCCCAGTTAGTCCTCAGCAGCTTTAGCTGTGGGGTAAAGCATCTGCAAGCCCATCCCCATCAGAAGCAAATAACTAGAAATCAGTAAAGAAAAAAGGTAAAATAAAGGACATTGATGAAAAATGAGATATTTCTGATTTGTCGCTCTCTCTGCTCTTGTCTGATCTCAACCTGTTCTCTCTAACAGGCACCTTCTTGTCAGTAGCCCCAATGACATCAATTGAGTGGGAGTGTAAAGCATCAACATTACTTGTGAGAACAATCCAGTTAGGGAAGGTTGCTCTGCTGGTAATATTAGAATCAAAACATTCAAATGCACAGACAGAGAGGCTAACAATTCAAGTTATGCTGTGAATGCTGAACAGCACATTAAGCAAATCAGTTCAGATGGCTCTGAGTTGTTCGTGTTCAAAGGAGATCAGAAACAAAATTTCCAATCCTGTACCACATCTAAATGCTTGAGAGGAAGCACTAAAACCTTCACTATTGATATATTTATTTTTCTGCACTTCCCTCAGCTGATGCTGCCCTGTGGTCCATAGGGAGCTGCTGTGGCCCTTCAGAGAAGAAATACCAAGTTTTCCATGTGATTACACCTCATGTAATCATTTTAGGGACATTTTAGGGGTGTTAATGTTAATTTCTTCCCAAATATTCTTCCGTCATAGATCATCCACAATGCAATATGCAATAAACCTCCCAGCAAGAGTTCACCATTTGCCCTACAAGCCCAGATTTCCAAAGGACTGTGAGTTTCCAAAGTTGTGAACACCCATTCCAAGGATTTATGAAGAGCTTTGAGAAGTTTGTTATCTAACCACAGCAGGTCATATTAATGCCAACTGACCCATGAGTGCCTGGAGGTGTTCCCTCACCTTTGATACATTGTTTTGAGTTCTTAAACACCCCTCTTTTTATGATAGGCCTAATCCTGGGAGAAAGTTTCAAAATGTTTAAGACTGGACTCAGTCTTAAACCCTGGATCACACATTAGGGGGGGGGTCTCCAAATACTGTAGAAGGGCATAAATCCATGTGGGTCCCTTCCAACTCAGGATATTCTACGATTTTATATATCTCTCTAAAATACTCGACACAACCAGACAGCTGGATACGCGGATGAGAACAACACCTACAGCAAGACCTGGGTGACTGCAATTTCATAGCTGAAAACATCTCTTTCCAAAAACTCGAGGAGATGGAAGAAAGGGTCCAAAGCAGAGACGTGGAGCCTGCGGGGCCGGAGGCAGCACAGCCACCCCCTGAGCCGGCAGTGCCACCACGTCCCCCGGTGCTCTGTGCTCCCAGGTAGGGCTAATTAGCTCTTGTTGAGCAGCACATTAGCACAGCAATGCAGACTTCCCCGAGTACCCCGGCTTGCTTGGAGCTACACTGTGCCACTTACAAATGTTTTAAGATTCATTAACCTCCCTCTGCACTCCCCAGCTACAGAGCCAATATATCAGGAGAGGAAACCTGCAGCGGTGGTGAGACAGACAGGATGATCATTTCTCACCCATTCTCCTCTCCTCTGCTCTAACACACTCCAGATAATCACACCCGAAGCTACATCAGACAGGGACAAAATTAACTGGGACTAGAACTGGGGCCTCACACGTTTCTTGCTTGTATCTACACCAGGCACCGCGACCCTTCCCCATCTGTCACCTTGTCCCTGCATCAGCCCCTCTCGCTGACAGCCCCGCTCCACCAGCCTGGGGTGCTGCCAAGCTGGAAGGATATTGAGGCTCTGCTGGTTCTGTGCTGTTCTGCAGGGCTGTGTGTGTGAGCCTGCAGCAGGTGAGCAATTCCACACCCGCTCATCCGGGTCCTGCTTGTGTTCAATGCTGGTGTGGAAATTCAAGGTGTGTTCCCCCTATGTCTCCCTCTCTTTCCAAAACTCGAAAGAATCAGTCCCTACAATTTTAACCACCTCTGCAGCACTGCTATTCAGTAATTTATGTTTTAAATTTATGGTGAATATTACTGGAAAAAATGAGCCTGGGAATAAATCCTGTATTTATCTTTATTTTTTTTTTCCCCACAAAAAATCTTTGAAAAACAAGTTTTCTTTGGTCAAAATGTAATCCTCTCAGTTTCATGAAGGTTACTGAGAATTAGATGGGTCTACTCTGCTGTTCTGGACCTGAATTAATAGTGACTCGTTTGACACATACTACTTAGTTAACCTAGGTAGGGTATTACTTTCTTATCTAACTGCATTAATTGATTCTACATCACTTAATAGCTCAATAGCTTATCAGGTTACTTCACTCACTAGACAAGCTAAATGTCTGGAGGCAATTAGAGTGTCATTCTCTGTAATAACAAGTTTCTTTGAGAAGTTGCTGATGAGGTTCTTTATTACACAGATTATAAAACGTATCTTCATACTGTTATAAATATAGGTACAAATTGAAATGACTTGCCAGGAGTCCCACTTCCCTAGCAACCAGGCAGATTTTAGACTCATTTTAGGAGTGGTTGCTTTCTCCTCTTCCTCCCTCCTCCCCAGTGCTCTCTCCTGCCTTCCTTGTGATCTGTGTCCAATTTTCTGTCACTCAGAGGTGATCTGTGACCACGGAGAACCTGTCACGGGTCCCTTGCAGTTTGCCATTCTCAGCGCTCGGTTCATTCCGAGGATGTCACCTCCGGGACACCGGGCTCGGCGTCGGGGTTCAATTACAGCTGCTGCTCTCCGTGGCTGCCACTGACACGAGGAGTGCAAAGCCAGGGAGGAGCTCTGTCCTTTCACATTTCCATACCCCGACAGCGGAGCCGTACAGGAGGATGGACACAAATTCCCAGCCTTGCCCCAGCGGGAGGTCTGCTCTGTTTTCCACCCCGTCCCTCCCACTTCAGCTTTGTTACCTGATTCATTTCTCACCTGTGTGCCCGAAAAGCCATTAAACAGGGCTGGAGTGCCTTCCCTGTGCATCCCCAAACACACCCTGCTGCTCAACAGAAACCTGAAAGCGTTTTGCTTACCCCTACATGCATTCAAACACTAATAAATGCTTCTTTCCATGGATTAAATTAATAGCATTTAAAATTAAGTGAAAGATCATTAAATTCATTTGTTAAGTTGTCTACAAGGTTGAATAGGATGAGAGAAAGAGCCAAAACCCAATACCTTTTGTGCTATCCCCAAACCTACCTCCACTCCACAAAGCCTAAATTAATATTTTCTTGTCCCAAACCAGTGTCAAATTTGGGAAGCAAAGAGGTGAAGTGGGGATGCAAGAGATGGGCTTTGGGGTTTGGTGATCTCAGTACTGTGCAAAAAGGACATTCAATATTCTGATGATCATCCCCCAGGCATGGGCCCGAATCATGATTTTAAATGTCCAAAGAAAAACTTTATTGTGATTTTTCTTCTTGCCATTCTAAATCTTGCTGCTATTTCTCAGCCATCTCCTGGGGCCAGGCAGGTGGCTGAAAGTGCCATTAATTGTCCTTTTTCTTCTGTTTCTTTAGGAATGGTTTCTTGGTCACTGCTGGAAAAGCTACAGGTACTATGGGAAGATGGGAAAACTGGTGGAAGTGAGGTAGAGAGTGAATAAACGTTGCTTGTGATCTTGGTTTAAAGGAGGAGAAGCCTTGTGTTCCTCCACAAAGGGAAAAATTGTGATCTTGTCTGGGTTCCTGATAAATGTCCAGTGGGTTGGTGACTTTTCCATCCCACATGGAGGCTTTGCATGTAAGGAAAACCAGCAGTCCATGGCTCTGGGATGGGCAGAAGATGAAGGCAATGCCAGGTCATGTTCTGAACGTTCATCTTCTCCACTGACATCAGCATCTCCATCTTGATGCACACCACAGATCCACGGCTCCCTTCAAAGAGCAGTTCCTGGGGGCTCAGAGTTCGGTTGGGGAAACTGTGTTTTGCTTTTGAGCTCCTGATTCTCATCACTTTTTATACAAACGCCCTGCTGAGTTGGAGGATAAAGACAGAGCATCATTAAGAGATGTTGTCCTGAGCCAGCAGCTCCTCTGCCCGGCAGCTCCCCTTGTCCTGGAAGCACCTGGGCTCTGAGCCTGCAGGAAGGAGCCTACAAGGCACAAAAGCAGCCTCCAAACAATCCTACAGGCACTGCAGCTGCCCTGCTCAGCCCAGCACATTTGTTTTCTGTGTCTCCTATCTCTGGCATTTAAGATGTTCTGTAATTTTCAGAGGACAAACAAACAAAACCCTCGCGGTTCCCTTTAAACAGCCGGCAGCACCCACGGCTCGTTGATATTCACCAGCCAGAGATGTCTGC
Source organism: Orthonyx spaldingii (assembly GCA_013397795.1). Taxonomy (NCBI): domain Eukaryota; kingdom Metazoa; phylum Chordata; class Aves; order Passeriformes; family Orthonychidae; genus Orthonyx; species Orthonyx spaldingii. The sequence goes on along the minus strand of VZTJ01001560.1, from coordinate 1,444,282 downwards.
TACCTCCGAACAATTAGTCTAAAATATTTATCAGAAATAAGTGTTGGGGTTTTTTGTCCAAGTTTTTGAAGTTATGAGGCCTCAGATGGGATTAATGGAAATTTTAATTAAGATATGGAAATAAGCTGCTTTCTCCCTGTCTCTCTGAGACTGCAGGGAGTTCACATTATCCTCAACAGCATGTCTCAACCTGCTGGGGGAACCATTTGCAAGATGACTTTGTTTTTAAGTTCACCTTAGACAGGATGTTTAGCTGGGAATTTGATGTGAACCCCAAGTCCATGTCTGCAAAGAGCTGCTCTGCCCCCGAGTATGGATCCCCCTGCTCTCTCCCACAGTCAGAATCATGAACCCTTTTCCCACTGCAGGGAAAAGCTTTCCTGAAGGAGGGAGAGGGATTTAAACCCTTTTATATGTTTTCTGACAGGCATCCTGGCCATCAGGCTGATTAGCTGGGCTCCATTCATAAGGAGAAGATAAACAGAACGGAGAATTGAAGGGGCAGCAGCTGAGCAGAGGAGCCCAGGCTGCCATGGGGCTGTCGGGAAGAGCATCCCAGAGGAGCAGAGGCTGTGCTTCAGCACTCTCCAGGCCTGTGCTGCTGCAGGCAGGACCCTGACGAGGCTGATGCTAAAGCAGATTTGAAGCGCTGATGATTTTAGGTCTGATTTTAGTCTCTGACTTCATTCAGCAGTCGCAGGGCAAATGCCCAACACCAGCAGGGTGAGCGCCCTCCTCTCAAACACTGCTGTTGCCCTTGGGAAAACATTTATTTTATGGATGTTCACCCTCCTTACACTGCAGCACTGCTAGGAGTGTGAACTGAGCTTTTTTTTGTGGAGGAAAAGGATTTTAATTTGAATCTTGGAGCAATTTTGGCCTCTGGTGTTTGAAGATTTCACTGGAAATCAGGAAGCCAAATAGGCTGAAAAGGTAGATTTTTGCGCAGAACAGAAATTGTGACTTGCATGGAGATGTTGTCTCAAAATATTGAGGAAAGCTGTCTGCAGGAACTGTCTGGAAGCTTTTCTGCTTTGCTTCCTCCTTTGCCCTTTAGTCTCTCTAGATAAACCTCACTTTTCCCAGTCTAAAGATGAGGGAAATTGAAGCACATAGGCACCTATATTTTCCAAAGCAAACTGTATTTTTGGATGCTTTGACTTCCGGATGCACTAAACATTTGTATTTCTGGCTGAGCCCAGCATGAGAAGAAGATTTAAGAGAAGGGAGTTTTAAATCTGTTTCAAAACATAATGAAAAATATCTGATAAAAGTATCTCAAGTCATTCATGTAATTTTGCACCCTGTGAAATCACACTTAGATACCTACTGATATTGATAAAGATATCTCATTTATGGGAAATAAATCTCATTCTCAAAGCTGTTAAAGCAATGGAAGCACATCTGAATGTGCTGTGAATAACTTATTTCATGTGAGCATCACAAAATAACTTACGAGCATTAATTAATCAAATACTGAGACCTAAGCATGAGCTATCTGGGCATTTCTATACCAAATCCATCTTAATGACAAGGGGGAACCAAAAGGCATGAAATGACTTGTCCAGGGTCTCCTACAAGCCCACAGCAAGGCTAAAACTGAAATCTGGCAATTCTTTTTCTCTTTCTTCCAAACTAGGGACTGTCCTCCAGCGTTGGGAACAAAGGAAAAAGGAAAAAAGGAAACGGAATAGATGCATTAAGGATGCCCAGATGTTCTTGACACAGAGGGCATAGGTCAAATCTGAGATCCTATTTCAAAATCTAGAGAAAATTACCTTTCCAATGACATGTGGCGTGACCTTCAACTCCTAATAGTGTAGGAGCAGTCCATTTCTGAGCGTTCGCATCATGCATTTTACATTCCGGATCTCTAAATCATCTCTTATCATTTACTTACTTCTCCCCGATAATGAACACTATTTTTCTGCTGTATCTCTCTCTCTTTTTTTTTTT
>VZTJ01001560.1:1377599-1435871 GCA_013397795.1 Orthonyx spaldingii | reverse complement strand
GGAGAGGAGAGGAGAGGAGAGGAGAGGAGAGGAGAGGAGAGGAAACTGAGGCCCAAGGGGAGTCTCCTGGGCATGGATAACTGCTGCTGCCTTTGTGGATGGTGGAAATGCCCAGTTCCTCTGCACTGGGGCAGATTTTAGAGGAAGTATTCCCACCTGCTTTGCTTTCTGCTCCTATTCCAAAGCACTGTAACCTGCCAGGTGGTTTTGCAGAGGGGTCCCCCAGGCTGAATGCTAAATAATACCAAATTCCCCCAGTCTGGGGTCAAGCAGAGTGAGGTATCTCAGTCTCAGTGCTGGTTCCCTTGGGTGGGGTTGTACCATTGTCTCTCCATCCCAACATCCTGCACACATGAAGGCAGGAGCAACCAGAGGCCTCACTGTCCACCAGCCCTCAGACTCCTCCTCCCTCCAGTGTCCAGGACAGGGAAGAGCATCCCACGGCTGGGTGACAGCCCCGTATCACAAAGGGAATTTGCCATCACCCTTACTCTGCTGTAATCATTCAACAGCAACCACCCCAAAACCGTGACTTTTCAAGGAGAATTGGCGTATTTTTTTCAGCCTACTTGCTCTGCCAGAGTGCTGCAGCCTGGGAAGAGTCCTAGATTGAGGTTAGACCCTAAGGACTTGATTTCCAATATTCCTGCCCATTGGCCCCGTTCAGAAACAAACTGAAACTTGTGTCTAACTTGTCTCACTGAGCTCACAAGAACACGAGTCAGAACCAGGCAAGAAGGCAGAGCTGTCTTACACATCACCTTAGGCTTCAGAGTCAACAACACAGGTGCTATCAGGCACTGCTGTGTCAAAGATGAAAAATGCACTTTATCATTCTATGGAGAGAATTCCAAAGAAATGTGTACATGTCTATATTTAACTCTTGTTCCTCTTGAAAAAAAAAAAATTATTCAGCTCATACAAGCAATGAATATAGGCCACAGAATCCAACACACAGCAGCAAAAGTACTCCATTATTAAGTCTGTAATTGCCAAGAATTAATTTGCTAATTGCATGCAACTAATCTGCGTCCTTTTTGTTTTATATCAATTAACAGAGTAATTAAAAAAAGCAATCTTCTTGATAGTTCCTCACTGGCAGACTTAGCCCAGCAGAGCTAATGAAAGAGGGCCACCCTTTAACTAACCTCATTAGTATCTCTTCTTTTGTTAAACATCCTACAAAAAATAGTTAATTTTGCTGCATGAAGGTCCTTGATGTTCGACTGCTAATGAGGGGGCCATGCAGCTCTGATTTGGTGTTTGTTTGGAGAGTGGCTCCGTGCAAGGCACGTCCCTGCTCCCTGCCTTGCTGCCCTGCCAGGGCTGGAGGGGCAGGTAGACAGCAGCAATCGTGGACTGGGTAGAGTTTTATGGATATCAGCAGTTACTAAACATTTAAAGTTCCCTCCAGGACAAAGATTTCATTTGTTTCATTCTAAAAAACTCAAATCAACCAATAAAAACCCCCCCAAAAAGCCCCAAAAAACTCCCTGAACAAAACAAAACAAAAAGCAAAGAAGAGAAGACCTAACTGCAAGGAGAAAGCAGGAAACACAGGGGGATCACCAAGAAGCAAGGAGAGGAGGATGGGTGCACAGCTCTGCCTGTGCCACTGGGATGCAGGAAGGAAAACCTCTGCTCTCAGCACTTTAAAAAACAGATTTCAAAGTCTTCCACCTGGTTGAACATCATGTGAACCTTCCTATGAGTCATCTGCAAGTTCAGCTGGGCACTGAGCTCCAAATACAGCCTTCCTCAGAACCTGCGGGCTTGGTACTGCCCTCACTCAGCAGGATAAGAACACACACATAATTTATTTTTTTTTTTTTTTTTGCTGTTGTAAGAGATATACTTTAATATTCCATTGTGCAAAGGAGAGCTGTGGGGAGAGCTGCAGCATCGCTAAGGTAGCAGACATTCACTGCTCCCCAGGGCCATGGGATCTTTAATTTTCTTTGCTTTGGGCTCTGCTGGGTTGGGAGATGGCCGTGAACGTGACATGGACATCCCATTCCCGCATAGTCCAAGGTGCTGTGCGTGGAGCCACACAGTGACTCCTTGGCTCTGGGGTAGCACCGTGCCAGGCACCTCCTCCCTGCCAGGCTCCTCTGGAGGTGTTTGCAGCTCTTGTCCTGCTTTTCACAAAGCTCCTGGAGCTGGAAAGCCTCCCTGCTGTAATGAGACCTTCCACCAGGAGGCAAGTCGGGCTTCCCAGCGGCGCAGCAAGGCTCGGGAACTGCTGCAGCCGAGAGCTGCCTCTCACCACGGACGGGTCCCAAATCGTGTTCAGGCACCAAAGTCACCAGGAGTTTATCTCTGAACACGTCAGATGAGATTTATAAATTTTTTCCCTCTTTGGATTTCTAGATTTGCTCGGTAAATTACTGAAAAAATTGTCAGAGTAGCAGGTGACAGTGTTAGCAGTGTTTGCCTGCTCCGGGGGCTGGGCTTTGTCAGAGGAGACTGAAACGGGTCCAGATCACTCTGAAATGATAAGTCAAAACCCAGGCCTGTTCAAAAATCTCCTCCCAAGCAAGCTGGGAGACCATGGACAGAGACAGAGTGCTCTGTGTTCCTCTTTAGGAGCTTTTTGAAAGCCACCTCTCCCTTTGGACAGTTTCTCCTGTGTTGGCTGGATGTTCCTTGCCACATTTAAGGGAGACTTGCCAGTGAGATGCTGAACCCAATCCTGGAGCTCCTTAGACACAAAGCAGAGGTCCTGTCACCACTCTTCTACCTATTACCTGTGTCTTCAAGACATGCTCTCAGAAGTAACCAGAAATCTTCTGGTTATTTGCAAGTGAAGAAAAGGGATAAAATAAAAAATAACCCACAACTGCTGTTGCTATAGCACTGGTGACTTTGATGCAAGAGTGTCTTTGCACTGGTGAGAGCCAAGAGCTGGGTGACAGTTTCTCTGTCCTGGGACATCACCCTGTGACAATGTGTGGTGTTTGGCTTTATTTTGACCAAAACTCCCACCCAGACACCAATTACAGTTAAGGATTGAGCTGACTCTCTCTCTGTGTCTCTGATATAGTGGAAAACATTTGCTATTGTTTAAAACCATCAAGATTTCCTTTTCTTTCCCCCCTGCAGAGATGTCTTGGAACCTGGGGGATAGCAGGGCCTGCATCCGTCTGCATTGGCTTCCCTGCACAGGGAACAAAGGGAAGGGAAGCAGGGGAGGGTAGCGAGGTGATACCACCAAGAGGGAAAAAAAAAGAGAGGCAAAAAAAAAAAAGAAGCCAGATTTATGCTTCAGCCATTTCCCTCCATAATCAGCTTATGTTGTAGAGTTAAATGAACCGACGGGGAACTCACGCAGGCGGATGGGGCTTGTCGGCTGGGAACCTGGAAATCAGCAGCTGGTGTGAGAAGTGTGTGCAAGGGTGGGCAGGCAGGGGTGGTCAGTGGTGCAGGGGCGGTCAGTGGTATGAGGGCAGTCAGTGGAGCAAGGATTGGCTTGCAAGGGTGGTCAGTGGTGCACGGGTGGTCATCAGTGCAAGAACGGTGAGTGGTGCAAGGGTGGTCAGTGGTGTAAGGGTGGTCAGTGGAGCAAGGGTTGGCATGCAAGGGTGGTCAGCAGTGCCAGGGTGGTCAGTGGTGCGAGGGTGGTCAGTGGTGCGAGGCTGGTCAGTGGTGCAAAGGTGGTCAATGATGCAAGAAGGGCCAGTGGAGCAAGGGTAGGGGTGCAAGGGTGGTCAGTGGTGTGAGGATGGTCAGCAGTGCAAGAGTGGTCAGTGGTGCAAGGGTGGGCATGCAAGGGTGGTCAGCAACACCAGGGTGGTCAGTGGAGCAAGGATGGTGTGTAAGGGTGGTCAGCAGTGCCAGGGAGGTCAGCGGTGCCAGGGTGGTCAGTGGTTCAGGCAGGAGGAGGCTGGCGGGGGCCGGTGCCCCTCCCTCCAGGCCGGGTGTGAAGGAGCAGCTGAGAGGAATTGCAATACCTCCCACTCCTCTGCCCATTTGTTTCTTATGAATGCATAATGAATGCTAATGAATTCCTCACTTGGGGCATATGGTTAAGACATATAGAGCCTAACCTTGCTACAAAGAAGAAAGACCTTGATGTTACCAGATGGGGGAGGGCCAGGGGGAACTCAGTGATTCCTGAGCTGAGCTTGGGTCAGCAGGACTCGTCCTGCTCCAGCCCAAGGTCTTCTTCAAACACAAGGGTTGCAGAATCTGGAAGGGGACACAGAAATGTTGTACTTCCCTACCAAAAGAAAGGCAAACATATGTCTGCAGATGTGTTTTAGAGGCTGAAAGCTGCCATGAGTTTAAAGTAAAAGGATTTCTCCTTTCTCTGGAGAAATGGAAGGTATCTGAAGGCAAATATATCACAGCAGTGCAGAAAGGAAATAGACACACAAAGATCCAAAAGCAATGTTGGAAAAGACCAAAACCAAAGAAGAGACCACACCAAAGCAAAGTTAGCAGCATGTTCCAGCCCCAAGAGACTTCTTCTTCGCAACCCGCAGGCTGTCCCATGGTTCTCCATGCTCCTTCACCTGCATTCAGCTTTCCAAACCTGCAGGTTTAGGGTTATTTTAGACTCTGTAGTGTAACCAACTCATCCTTGAGGGACTGGCAGATAGGACACAGGAGTCCTGAGTACTGAAGTTGGAAGCACTGATGTTCAGGCAATGGAATCCCACCCAGTGTGTCACAGGCTGGTTTAGTGGCTCTGTATAAGCCTGACGGCATCGGTGCAGGTTGGGACCCTGCAGCAGCACGAGTTCATGGCTCTGCTTTGGGCTGACGGATGAACGAGACATTTATGAGCTGATTTTTGCCATCCTTTCTAGACATCTCTGGTGCTGGAGCCTCATGGGTTAGTGCTGCAAACCATGGACAGCGCCCCAGCCTTCCACAATCCCATGTGTTTGAAAACTATTGAGAGACTCCTTTTTGAATCAGGAGAGTTAAAAACTTGGTTCTCCAGACAACTTTGGATCTGGTCACAAAATGCTGCCAGTACCTCAAAGAAGCAAAAACTTACAGATCAAGATTTAAATGAGCTAGCTGAGATACCTGTAAAAGCACAGATCTCTTTGCTGGGTTATTTGTCAAACTCCTCCTGGCTGAGTTCTGGGTCTCCATAGAGCCCTCACCATTGCTCTCAGTCCCAAGCCAGGCAGTGCTGCCTAGATCCAATACTCCTCCATGCACTCCTGTTAAGCCAGTGGGATATCACCAAACGTGCACCCTGGTGGCCTGTCGCCAAAGGTTAGAAGACATCAAGAAAATACTCAAGGACTTGCAAAGTATTCAAAGAATTTCTCAGGAAATTTCCACCCACATCAAAAATTTGTTCAATACCAAAAGCTGCCATAGGACCCTTCTGGAATCTTACAGCAGGCAGATTTCTGAGTGAAAACACCTCTCTTGAACAGCTGGGGTCTAGGCTGACACAGGAGCTGGATGCTCAACTATCAGCATTAGGACTTTGACCAGGGTGGGTGAAGGTTTCTCTTTCTCTCTGCCATTTTCCATCTAACTCTATCCATATCCTCTCCCCTAAACTGTAGCAGGAGCATTGTGATGGACAATGTAGTAGCACTCTGAGGCATTGCTGTCCTTTGCTGCCCATCTCATACCTTAGAACAGGAGCTGACATTGGTCAGAACAATGTTAAAAAGCAGCGTTTGCCATAGCTCAGGACTGCTAATTCACCAACACATTTCTGAGAACAAAGCAGCCCAGGTACCTCCCTGAGCAAGCGGTGAAAAACAGCAGAGAAAGAGAGAGAGAGAGCTGGAAAAATTTCAAAGTCCTTCTAAAAATTAAAATCTGAAAGCCAGCCAAGTCCCAGCAGCCGAGTGGAGGTGCGAGGCATTTTAGTCTCCGGGGTGGGCAAAAGCAGCCGACTGCCGTATGCATCAACACCTCTTGACACTTATGAATATGGGGCTGGTGCTGATGCCCACTTGGATGAAAGAACAGAGTGAGATTGCCAGCGCCGAAGTGGGTGGAAGGGAGGGATGATCTGCAGCAAGATGTTGGGTTTTCTTTAACCCTCGCTCACACAAAGAACACCGTTCGTGTGGGGGCTTTGAGCTGTGGGGGTTTAAAGACTGGAAACGTTTGGGTGCAGGTTAAGTGGAGGATGGACCTGGGCTAAGCCCAGCAGAGGAGATCTGTGTGGTTGTGTGTGCAGATGAAACACATGTGGACACTGATGCTCAGGGCTGGAGAAAAAGATCTGATGGATTTCTTACAGCACTGAGTGATTTGTGGAAAAACTTCCGCTTGCAGGGAGCTGTGGTTGTTGAGCCGCTCTGGAAACTCTGGGCCTTTGCAACTCCTGCAGTACTTTGCACAAAACTCAGCAGCAACCCCTGACTCTTGAAGAGCAGGAAATCCCACTGCCATCAAATTTCCAAGCCTTGATGACTTCTACAAGCCCAAAGAAGATACTGAGATCAGCTAAAATAGTTCTTTGCAGTAAAAGATCCTGGGAATGAGAAGTTTTCAGTGAAAGCTACTGGTAAATGAGGGCTCAGCATGGAGTATGTTTTAGATCCCTGCACCATAAATAGAAATTCAAGTAAGTGGGGGCATCTAGGTGAGGGTTTGGATTGCAGCATCCTCATCAACAGAAAACGAACCTCTTTAATTTGAAATGCCAGCCTCCTTCACTTTCAGAATTCTCAGCTGTCATTGCTGGCTTTCACCAAATCCTAAACAAAACAACAAAGTAATCCCAACGTGCTCCACTCTCCTTCCTGCACCTCCTCCTGCTCCCCTAGCAGGTGGCCATCCCTGTATAAAGCCTTCCCCACTCCCCCAGAGCCATCAGGACCTCACTCAGGAGCACTCCTCTTGCCTCTCCATTTGCATGACAGACGGCTCCTTTGCATTGCCCACCTCTTCCCACAGAAGTCCGTCCATCCCTCAGGCATCCCGTGGGGATATCTGCTGCCGCAGGCTGCTTTCCACCCCCTCACTGCCCACCCTTGCCCTCTCTCCCACGTGCTTCCAGCAAAGCACTGCTCGGATAAGTTGGCCCTGTGTTAACGTCTCCTCGTGCTGACTCCCCCTCTAATGTGTCTGAAATTCCAGGCCTTGGAGATGCAGAGAGCGAGGAGTCCTTTGATGGCTGTGATGCCCACCCTGCATGGACACGCTCCAGCCTGGCTCCAAGCCCCCAGCCCAGCCTGGAGAGGGGCTCTGGTGGTCAGGAGGAAGACGGGAGCATCTCTCTGGGAGAGACTCAGTCCTTACCCCAGCTGCAACATGCACCGTGCCTGATACGTTGTAATGACATGAAAATGAATAGAATAAACTGACTGAGTGGCATTGTTATTAACCTTTGTTACCTCAATAAATCACACCAAAGAGCAGCAATTACTCCCGTTTCTGACAAATACTGGTTTATGCTGTGGATTCCCCCCTTTGCTCTCAGTCCCATACCCTCTCCCTCAGTCTCTTTCTCAACTGGAACCGGGACGGTGCAGTGCTCAGCACAGAATTGGAAGAAACAGGAATAATTTAATACCGTCATAAAGCCACGTAACAGACAGCACAGGCCTCCCATGGCACCCATCTGCTTCACTCTTAAAACATCTACTGTGGTTCTAAAGTCAGGAGGTTTTCCAAGAGCTCTGCATCCCTGGGTGGATCCTGGTTCCGGCCCCTCAACCCAAATGCGCAGCAGCACTCATTCCCCTCTCCATACACAGGCAGGGATATGTGCATTTCTTTTATTGGATCTCAGGAATTACTGAATGAAAAGGCCAGGCAGGAAAACTCACCCTCCTCCACACTCTGGTCCAAGGCATGAGTCAAGCTTTTGGCCCCAGACCAGGACCAGCAATTGGGCTTTTTGCTCAGCTCTGACTTGGCTTGGGTTTTGTCACGCACTCGTGTCAACACGGATCCGAGTTTAGGAGTTTGATGCTGCTCCCGAGCCAGCTAATTTCAGAGGTCAGTGCCATGCTTTGAGATCGATAAGTTCTGAATTTAGTCAGCACAAACAGCCTCACAGCAGAGCGCTATGCTTGCATATTTAAAGCAGTCTGGGGAAAGGACCTTTCAACAAAGGTATTCAATGAGACTTAAAAATCAATCCTCATTCGGAGAAACTGGCAAAATATTGTAGTAGCCATTGTTAAAATGCCTGGATTGACAATAAGTCAGAGCTGACAAATATTTCTGGCATTTTTTTACTTTGTAGATTTGTTTTCACAGAGGACCTGGTTGGGGATACAATCTTTCGTTACAGAAATTTTCAGAACTCTATTTCCATAAACTTTGAAGGACATTTTATAAACCTGGCAGAACCCGTGTTTTTTATTTTTTCATACTATCTTTTCTTCAGAAATCAACAGAAGTAATTTTAGAGATTTTAAAAATTCCCTGGGGATTTCCAAATTCACATATACAGTGAGAATAGTGGCACTATAATATTTTAAATATCATGCCCAGTCTTGAAATAGTTTGAAATGCAAACTGAACAAATGGTCTGTGGCCATAAATAGCTGAAGTTTGGGTTCCTTCTGCAGAGGTAAATTTGTTTGTGCAGCAGTATCATCCTTGACTCTGCCTCACCTGATCCAGGAGCCTGTGTGCGTGCACTGTCTGTGCTTATACCCCACTGCACAGGCCAGAAAATACAGAAACAGTGCAGTCCTGGTTGTTCTGCCAGGTGAAACCTTCCTTTTGAGATTTGCTGGCCTGTATTTGCTTTCTCATGCTTATATACTCATTAATCCAGCATGAAACACTAGTCTCCAATATCCACACCCTCTGGTACAGGATCAGTGTCCCCTGTCTACAGGTGCTGCACAAACCCACGAGAGTGGCCTAAAACCATGGTAGACCCTCATCTCTGTCTGGGAGAAAACAAGAGGGCAATAGATAGGATTGTGCTAATACTCTGAATAAATGTCACAGCAGTGGCTTCTTTCCTCTGATATAATTTCAGGAGTGTGACAATGTGTGGTTTTCACCCAGGGAACTGCAACTGGTAGGACCAAGGGGAAATATCCAGCTCTTCCTGAAGCGTCTGTGTGTCTCAGTAGCTTTGTTGTTTCTGGATCTGCAGTGAGACTCAACCTTTGTTTTAGGTCAGCTCGAATCTAATATAGGGAAGAACCTTTGTTGTATGGATGTCTGTGTGACTTATGTGCTCGGAGTTGATTTTACTCGCCCAATCTTATTAAGGACTGATTATAGAGTGAAGACTGCAGCAGAGTCCATGAGGGGATGGGAGAGGTGCCCTTTATTGCTAGTGAGGGGTAAGTGTGTGAGCCAGGAGGAGTGAAAGGGAGGCAAACTGGACATAAATCATCTGGAATGCCAGTCAGCAGAGCCGAAAACCCATGGAAAACCAAGATTATTTCTCTTTGCCAAAGAGCAGAGGATGTGACCCCAACTCTGTCAGTGAGCAGTGACTTCAGCAGGCACCAGGCGTGCAAGAAGCAAGACAGGACCTCTTGCTTCATTTTCTGCACTTTCATTTCCCTGAAACAATCCTTCCTCTCCTGCCTCCCCCACTGCTTCTGAAGAAAGAAGGTGGGATTTTGTCATTTCCATCAGCGTGAGAGGAGCGGGGCTCGTTTGGGGACGAAGTGGCCGGAGCCCAGATTTCCTTCCCTTTCTTTTCCGCTGGAGCATGCGACAGTTTGCAATGTGAGGAGCGGGCGGCTGCAGGAGCAAAGTAGTGAAAAAAACCCACCCAGTCCCACATCACAATGACTTTCCTCAGATGATAAACATAATAATAAAACCCCTCCTAGTAGCCAATATGATGCTAATGCTTCTTAGCTCTGTCAAAAGTGAAAACAGCTCCTTGCTGTCAATTACTGGAGGGACAGCTGGAGTCTCTCCTCTCACTGTCAGGATGCAGACATATTGCATGTCATCGAGAAGGTAACAAATTCACCAGGACAGCATCACCATCTGTCACCAACAGAGACACCGCCGAAACAAAGGGTCAGGCTTCGGCACAGAGCTCGGGCCGGCTCTCTCCCCACATCGCTCGTCCTTCCCCGCCAAGAGGAGGGGCACAGGTGGAGGTGCCCCCCAAAGCCAACCTCCATCCAGGGTGTACAGAGGGGCTTTGGGGTTTATAAACCAAGGGGATGAGGTTTGAGCTTTGAAATGATTGTTTTCACCAGAAAACCTTGTGCTGAAGCCTTCAGAGCGTGCTGATGGGTATCAGCCATGGGGTGAGGCCCTGTCGGGTTCAGCAGTGTCCCTCACCCAGCTTCCAGCCCGTGTTACTCCGTTCCGTGCCCTGTGTGTGTAAGGAGAGGTGTTTGGGCTACTCAGAAGAGTAAATGACACCCAGGGAGGGCTGGGGGATCAGGCTGTAAGTCGATTAGTTTGGGGACAGATGGTTGAGTCCCCACATTATTGAAGTCTGACTGCCCTGGATCTGCTCTCGTGAGGAGAAGCTCACCACCCCAGGAAGGCACTTGCAGTGGGCCAAACTCTGCACATGAGCTGAAACCCAGTCAAACAACAAAAAATTCTGTGATCTGTTTTGAGGTCATTTTCAGTATTTAACCATCTTTCCAAAAACTTCAAAAATCCTCTTCAAAAAAAACCCCTCAATTAATAATGCCATCTTTAAAAAACATGTTTTTGAAGATGCTGTTCAGAAGAATAGTGTAAATAATGTAAATAATTTAAGCGATTTTTTTTTCTCTAGCATATATTGTTGTGCTATTTAAAAATAACCCACATAACTCCATTCTTTCACTCCAGACGAGGCTCACTTCCAACGGATGATGTGCTAATTATTTAGAGAGCAAAGTTTATTTTTGACAGAAAAATCACTGTACTTAAAATCATGTAGAGTGCTGAGACTTTGGGTGAGCCTGAAAGAAAGATGTTTCTGCAAAACTAGCCCAATGTGACAATGCAACATGTTCACATAGCTCCTGTGTTTGTGTCACAGCATTAATTTGGGATACCCTGCGGCTGCTGGCAAATGCAGCTCTGCGGGGTCCAGCTGACATCTGGGGATACCCTTTGGGTTTCCAGAGTCAGATGGCAGCTTTCCTGTTTGCTGTCAGTCGCAAAATCCAGGACTTAAAATTTATATTATTAAATATCTCAGGTGCTGTTTAAAAAGTTAGCTCATGAGTTATACTGGTGAAGGAAATGAAGTTACCTGGAATTAACTGGCACAATTCAGGCTTTGGCAGCCATTTGGAAGCTGGTCCTGCAGGATTTCCCTGCAAATCCTGCCTCCCCTTTGCTCTATTGAACACTAATAATCCAAAATAAGCACAATTGAAATATGAGCTTAATTCCAAAAACGCAGCACAAAATGGAGTTGTTGCTGCTCATTCCCAACTTGCAGCGCTTCTGCTGAGATTTACAACCAGCACACAGAGAAAAAGCTGCTACTGCAGACGTGAGGATTCATTTCTAACAAGGAGAAATATCCCATCCTCCAGTCACAGGCCTGTATACCAGAATTCACTTCATACTTTAGGCTACAATAAATGACAACCGACCACCCCAAATCACATGAAACAACTTTTAAAGAAATTACAACTGCTGCTGCCCTGCCTTCCCAGCACCATTTCATTTCTCAAACCCAGGATGAACAGCTCCAGCAGAGAGAGGCAGAACATGGGGCTGGGAGGCTGCATCCACCATCCTTCCCTCCACCCCTTCCTTCTCCCCAGTGTCTGTGGGCTGCCTTGGGGTTTCTCACTTGATTCTTCTCCAAGGTTATGTCAAGACTGCTGTGAAGGGGAAGCCATGGGATATTGCCAGCAAGAGGCTGGAAATTATATTTGAATTGTGCCTGGTGGTCCTCCCTCCATCCCTCCCATCCTGAAACGCCTGTGTCCTTTCCAGCAGAAATCAGGAGATGTCCAGGGGAGCTGTGAAACTTCCATGCTCAGAGCAGTGTAAAGCTGCAGGAGTGAAAAGAGGAGGTTTGCTGACTGGTTTGGGAGAATGGTTTGTGTTTGGGAAGGGACAGTCATGGTTGTCCTCGTTAGAACAGAGAGCACAGAACGGCCCCATGGCTGTCACCATGAGCTGAGGGCAGGGGTTTGGGATGAGATTGCTGCTGTCATCCAGCCCCACACTGGTCTCTTCCCATGGGGAGGACGGACGTGATTCACTCATTACACAACTCCCACAAAACCCACTTCCCTGAACTCCCACCATTCTGGTGGTGACTCTTTGGCAGAATTTTGGGTGGACTTTGGTCTGCTACCCTCATTATTTTAATTTCGTTGTGAGAAGCAGACAGCCTGAAAATTCAGTTGTGGTTCCTCTACCAAATGCTTTCAGGATGGTGTTTTCCAGTATGCTGAGGGAGAGCTGTGATCTGGATCTCCACAGGGAAACTGAGGTTGGGGAGGCTGTGACAGAGAAGGAAGGTGAGCTCTGAGATATTTTTCTACCCTTCAGGAAATCCTTCATCCTCATCCCCACACAGGGCAACATCCTCCACTGAGCAAATCCTCGATACCCTCCAAAGAATCAAACCTGGACACTTTGCTGAAAGTCAGAATCTCACCTCTAAATTTGAACACAATCCTGCCAAAAAACAACCTCAACATACTCATTTAGAAAATCATATCAAGACTCGCTCCTTGAGGAGTGTGCTGGCCTGCTTTGAAGAGATCATCTCTGCACAGAACCTGCCTGATTTAACTCACGAGTTGTGGCTTTGATGGCATTGAAGGTTGGAGGCTGGGACACACACTTGGGATGTGGCAGGACTTCAATTCTCTTGTTTGCCAAGGTTTTGTCAAAGCAAAGCAAATTTTACCCTGGTTACCCAGCTTGGCTTGCCCTGTGATAAGCTTAGAGTGGAATGAGGGTATTTTATCTTTATGGCTAAATAAGAAAAAAGCCAAATGAACAAATGCTCCTCGTGCCCCTCCCTGACTCGGTCCATGCTGGGTGCTGACTTCACAGCCAGTGCTTGCTGGCTTTCACAAAGCCCTGTGCAGCTATTTTGGAACTGGAGCTGATCTTTATGCATTAACATGGACACAGATTTTAGAAGAAGACTCACATCTCCTTTGAGCTGCTGCTCAGAACATTTTGCTCCCTCGCTGGCTCTGCCTGCAGAGCCCTGTAGCCACCACCAGCAAAAGGGACGTGAGTAACCCAAGGCTGCTCCTTTATTAAACAGAGCGGAAAACTTCAAGAGAGAAAAACTTAGCCTGAAAGTAATATCTGCACTTAGATATTGTTTGGCATGTTACTGCAATATAGAGACATGTTCAAATACAGCCTGAGCTCTTGTCCTGAGTTTGCATTTTGGTGGTGCCCTCCCCGTCAGATGTTACAGCAGGGCTCTGTCGGTGACACTGTACATAAAAATTGTTTCTCTCTCCAGTGAAACGCGTTTGTCTCTGGGGTGGAAAGAGCAGTTGATAAAAATGCAGCTGTTTCATTAGTTTGGACAGGGAATGGAAAAAAATTGGAGAGCTACAGGGGAAAGCCAGGTGGGAAGAACCTGATCTGAGGAGCTTTTCTACGGAAAGATTTTTTTGTCTGAACACAAGTGACTTTTCAACACAGATTTTTGGTATTGGCCACATTTTTCACTCTGAAACAATTGTGACATTTCCATTAAAACTTTTCATTTCGACTCATTATTTGATTCAGTCCATAAAAATCAGCAAATGTTGTGATTTATCTCATAGAAATCATGCACATATTTGAAGAAATAAATGAAAATATGTCTAAAACCTTTAAGAGTTATGGAAATTCTGGATTTTCCCAGTAACTTGACCACCTACAGCAAGAAACAGGCAAATAGAAAAGGCACAGATTTAACTCTGAAGGCACACAAAGGGGGAAGATTTTAACTCAGGGGGTCATGAGGGACTGCACACAGCTGAGCCAAGGCACACAGGTTTGTCCAGGACTGGTTCAGAGGCCTTTTACAAACTGGGAACATTTTCACCACAGTTTCTACAAAATGTGCCAAGGATGTGTATGGGTGTAAGTAGTGTTAGAAAACAGGGTTATCCACTAAACAACAACTCTGTCACCTCTGGTCTCAACTTATCAAAGACATCTCCTGCCTAAACACCAAAGATACTTTGTGAATAAACACCAACGATAACTCAGGACTAAACACAGGAGAGGCACAGACTTTGTGTAGGTTATAAATTCTGTGGCTCTGGGGCATGGCCCACACTTTGTGTTTCCTGCATCCATTTTATCAGTAGTTACTGATAAAAACATATTTTCTAGGAATGCAATTATTCAGTCCTGCTATGTGACCATACTGCATGAGCTGAGCAGGTGAGGGCAGTGGGACCAGAACTATTTTACTGTTCCTTGAACATCAACATGATAAAAAGTGCTGAACACAATAAAGTGCATTTGTCAGCAATTAACTTTTCTGCTTTAGTCAAACAACAAATCCATTTTCTAACACATCTGAAGTATTAGAGATGTGTATTTCTGGGATTTTTGGTTTGGTTTGGTTTTAAAAATCCTTTCCCAAGTCAAGTCTAAGAGACTTGGCTCTGCTGGCATCCAGTAGGAGAGGTTCGTGCTCGAGACTTGGGGTAAGATTTGTCAAAGGTAAAATGAGGAGATTTTTGGGACATTTCTCCTTGGTGCACTGGGTGAGCACTTTCACCACAGTCACTGCAACTGCTCTGGAACTAAAATCCCCCCTGCTTGCTCCAGCTGAGATGGGTCACAGTGAGATGAAATGAAGAAGCAGCACATGTTTGCACACAAATACTGGACAAAACACCAAGTACACAGCTAATGATATTTTGGTTTAAATTACTGTTTTTCCATAAAGGTAGACACATATCTGAAATTCACTGTTACATTTTGCATCCAACGTGAGATTTTTTTAAAGTCTCATGAATCCAGATGCAGTTTACACTAAAAAAACCCAAAAGAATGAAATACCTGATGTACATAGGCAAGTTCAAGCAAATTCAAGAAATCCTTATTACAATTTTAAAAGTGTTATTTACAGCTGAAGTCCTTTCCTATCCAACAGACAGGACTAACCACTTCTACACACTCTAAAATGGACTTTTACTGCAATTTGAAAAATATCTGGGAACCTGAGGATGCACATGTGCACACTGTGATTTTTGAAAGCTCTTGAATGTCTTCAACAGCAGCTACATGCCACAAGTTTTGAATGTTGCAGTAGACATCTATATGAATTTTCAGGCAGGGAAGTGGTTCTGCAAACACAGGTCACTATTTGTAGGGATAAATATAGAAGAATGTAGACAAACACTCTTCTGAAGATGGTTGTTTTTGAGAATATTTTCTGGAATCCTCCAAAATCTTAACATTTAGTTTGCTTTGGTGGAATGTAAAAGACAAAATGGGTGCCTGGACGTTCCTCAGGTTTTCCTACCAAGTAGCTCCACCAAATTAGGAGTTTAGACTGAGTCTGAAACAGCATTAGTCTGCATTTACAGACATATTGCCCCAGGATAAGAGACGTAATTCTCTGAAATGAAGAAAATTAAATCATTACCCTCTTCACCCAAGCCTTTTTGCTGTTGGAAAGTTAGTTTTGCATTTAATGAATATGGGCTCATGTCTTTCTAATGAGTATGAGATAGCTGATGTAATTGAAAACTTAAGCAGGGAAAAATCATTACAAGGGTGGTTTTTTTTTTTTCTTTTAATTAATTTATTTTGTATATTTGTGTTATGAGTGATAGCTACCAGTAGAGTAATGGGGATGGAAAACCACAATTTACTCAACAGGCAATTCAAAACCATGTGTTGTAACAGGAGATTCCCCACATTTTACCTGCCTGAAGGGACACAGCCGCAGGAGGGTTTTCTGCTGTGCTCCCCTGTGTCTCTGGGAGATCCTTGGCACCTCCTTATTCCCACCTTCCTCCTACTTCTTGCCATTATGGACTTGTTCTCATATTTTCTGCTCTCCTTTCTTCCTGACAGGAAACACTTCCTCTGCCCCTTATTCCTCAGGACTGTCAACCACTCTGACATTTGGGAAAGGCACCCTCAAATGGAGAGGTGGGAAGGGGATAACAGCTCCTGGGCTGGCTTCCCCCCACAGCCCCATAAAAGCCTCCTCTCCCACACTGGGAGGTATTTCAGGCTGGGTTTTTATCTTCCTGAGGGCCAGGAACTAAGCAAGAGCCCAGGGAAATCCAGGGCAGAGCTGCTGCTCAAGGTCTGTGTGTGTCTGGGATTAAAGGGATGGCTGGGATTGGGACAAAGGACAGACTCTGGCCTCCTCTCCTTATTGCTCAGCCAATGCCTTCAGTGCTCCAAAGACTGATTTCACTGTGTTCCCATGTATGAAATTGAGGAGAGAAACATGAATTTTTGATAATGAAAGGACATCCAGGGGAAGGGCAAAGGAGGTGCTGGGGAGAGAGGAAGGTGGTTCATGAGGTCAATGTGATTCATAACAGATCCATAAATCTCCACCATTAACAGGCAATGCTTTCTCCACCTTTTTTGATCTCCCTGCCCATGTTTTGGTGATTCCCATCAGCTCTCTATACATTCACCTCTGGAGGCCAGCTTTCCTCCACAGGTCTATATATCATTTCCAGATGGATATTTTCCTACCTAAGCTTATTTCTTTGATCTTTCACCAATAGTTAGACATTTTGCCTGTCATTGCTCTCCCATGAATAGCTTTTCTTGGCCTCCACCATCCACAGCAAAATACCTGTCATTAACCCCACCTTAAACCCTGCTATCATCCTCCTGAGGGTTCTTTCCATGCTTCCCTTACAAAACAAATTCATCCTCATGCCCATTTCAGAGACCATGTTTGAGATATCATCTCCAATTTCAAGAACAAAATCAAAACAGAGAGAAGGTAAAACAGTCTGGAGAAGCTGTTGCTGCTGGGAATTTTCCTGGAAAACCCCATTTGCCCCATTCTTTGGCTATTGCGAAGACCATGGTTAGCACCAGGCTCTATGTTGTCCTCAAGGAAGACTTCCAAAGTAGCTGAGAGTGCAATTCAGGAGCATAAAAAGACATCTCTCTGCACACTGCAGAACTGACTGAAGGTTTTCTCAGCCTCCAGCTTTTGGTTCCTTGCTGCCACCAGCCAGGAGTGTGAGAGAGCTCTCTAATCAGTTCCACATGGTCATCCATCTCCTACCTGCAGTCCCTGCCTGTCTAAACCACGCGGGATGGTTCTGCTCGAAGTGGATTAGGGAGTGCACGTCCCATCGCTCCGGCCCACGGGGCTGGTAACAGACAGCTGGGGAAAGTTAATGTCTTCAAGCAGCATCACTTGATCTGGGAGAGGATAAATGTCTGAAACAGTAGCCAAGGGTTATGTCCTGATCCCAGCGCATAATTTATCCACAAATTGGCTTCCTGAAAAGAAGCAGGAGTGGAAAAACACCTCTGTTTCCAGGCAGATCGAGCTGAGACACAAGAAGGTTGTGACTCTGCTCCAGAGCTCGATCTGAGCAGTGATTTTCCTGCTCTTGCTTTCCACAAACGCCCAATTTAAAATCAAATGTCAGTCCCTGCTCAGTGTTCAGATTAGAACAGACGCATCTGGAAACCACGCGTTGCCCTGAAAGCAACCCAAGCTGGCTCTGAAGTTGGAGACGAGGGTGGAATGTTCTTATCCCGGAGCCAAGGCTGTCGCTGCGCGAGCACAAAAGGCAGTTGGTAGGACATCAGCTTGTGGGAGTCTCCTTAGTTACCATAAGGAAAAGTTAAATGTCACAGTCTCCACTGGATCAAAACCTACAAGAAGAGAGATTATTTATTTGAGCTCAGATCTGGGCTTAGCTGCTGATCTGAACGTGAGGATGGAATACGGAACTTGCAAGAAAAGCAAGTTTTGGTTTCTAAGGTAAAACTGAAGAAGTCAAGGCAGCAAGTTTTAAATGAGGCTGGGAGATTGTGGCCTCCCTGATCTATGATTTAATTTATCTTCATCAATATTTTAGAGTGTAGTTTGCTCATATGAGCTAAATTTAACTGATAAATTCTATATCTGAGGAGAAAAGAGGCACAAGATCTGCAAAGCAGCGATTCTGGTCTTGCTTTCATGTCAACTTTCTGGTGACCTCAGTGATCTGGGCAATATCTGCTGCAGGGGAGTGAGGTGACATCTCTCTGAGATGGGATTTGCAGGTAGAGGACCCACATCTCCCACACCTCCACCACCCAACAGGCAGCACCTAAACCTTGCACCTCACACTCAAGTCTCTGCTGACCTGAAACAAATCAAAAGAAAAGCCTGGCTTAAAGGTTATTGACAATTTAACAAGATGCTAATGCCACTGCCAGCACTGAGACTTTCAACAACATTTTTTTTTCAGCCCCCAAAACCCACCCTTTCAAAAGTCAGCAGCACTGTAAAGAGGCAGAGCAAAGGGAACGGTGCTCATTAATCATTCTGCCACGACAACACTATGGGGTGATTCCTGCTCCACACCTTTCTGCACAATAGTATGCAATTTAATTGCTTTTAAAAATGCTTTAATGATACAGACTAAAAGCTGATCTTAGCAACATCTTTTCTAATTCAGTGGAATTAAGGACACAGTTGGTAGTTGACAGAAATGAGCGACTGAACCACTTCAAAAACGACAAATGTATCTCAAACCTCAGTCAGGCTAAATACAACCCTTTCTGCAAAGGGCCCAGTAGAACATCTATCTCCTATCCTATCCTCAATCTAAAACAGCTTTTAACTTTCTGTCTGGCCAACATATATTGGTTCAGAGTGTTTTCACCCAGGACCTTCTTGTCTGTAAGAACTGCTCTCTGAGGAGCAGGTTTTACAGCTAGAAAGAGGATGGAGACACAGATGCCTGGTTAGTACACTGAAAAGACAAAACAGATGAGGACACTGATGGAATGCCAGAGAGTCTTTATAAAAATTAGAAGTCACAGACCACCAGGTGTTCAAATAAATGTGGTGTATCAGCAGAGCCAGCTTTCCTGCAGCACTCAGCAGGCTGGATGCTGGATACACAGTGGGCACTTCATTAGGATTGTGTCAGATGCCAGGAACTCCTCTGAAAAAGTCAGATTATTATGTGAATGCCTCAGCTCTGAAGCTGGACTTTTCTGCAGGTCTGACCTAGAAAACAAGAGCTCGAAGCTGCAAACCTGCATGAATATTGCAGAGAGTTAATAACACCAAGCTATGTTAAACAGGGGATGCAGACTTCTTTTATGATAAGACATCTCCAAAAGTCAATGAATGAGTTTTGCATTTGTGTCATCACCTATGAAGGTTTGGTTTTAAGAGCGATTCAGGTCACTGCTGCTTTCAGCCGTTGTGATGTGTGGGCACATACAAAGCAATGAGGCCTTTACCTGCTAAAGGCCAGGCCTGTGACCTGTGCACTTCTGGAGATGCCTGGTGCACACACCACTCACAGGTCACTAAATGTGTCCATGCAAAGCCCGTACCTCTGGACATTGCGACCAAATTCTCTGATCTCAGATTGTCTTTTTTTCCCCATGTGCGATTTTTCAGTTCTGTGACAACTTTTCAGCTTCTAACGTGGCAGAACGGGACAGTCTTGCTCTGGCATCCCTTCTCAGGGAGGGCCTTACTGAAATGTCACAAAGATTCCTGCCTTTTCTGGATTTAAAGACATAGTGCCTTTCCCATATCATTGCCAGGAGAAGCCAAATTTCTGAACACTGGGGTAGGAACCAAACTGAAGCCCCACAGAAGGGATAGAGCTGCCCAGTGCTGCAAGTGGAAGACAACTCCTTGAGAAAGGTGTTCAGAATTCAGGCTGGAGGCATAAAGAGGATGAAAAATGTCGTTTGTTGGGGAGGAGGGGTGAGAGAGGAGGAATGCAATTTGTGAATAAAGACAGAGGCCTCGTTCCATGTGGCTTTGCCTCTGGATAAGCATCTGTGTCCATCTTCTCCCAGCCAGAAATGTGCACTGTGACTCTCTCCAAACCACACAACATGCTCTGAGTCCTGAGGTTTCCATCTGCTATCAGATGGAAACACAGCCAAGGCCAATCCAGAAGAGATTACCTTCCTAAGGTGGAAGACTTTGCTTTCTCTAAGAGCTATTCATGAAAACCACATCTGACACAGGAATAGGCACAGCAAACTTACTGGAAAATATTTACCTCAATGGAAAACTTTTCTCTGCTCATGGACATCATGCTACATCACACAGCACCCTAAAAATTCCTCTGGGATCATATTTTTCAAAGGGATTAGTTTCAGTGCTGATGGGGCTGCCTAGGAGGATATTATCAGATCAATCTATAGATATGAGTGATTCCTTAGATTTAAAAATAAAATTAATAATGCTCTGGGGGTTACAGGCCATGGACAGGTTTCCCTTTTGAACCAGGATTGCCAGTGAAGGGGCTGGCACCACTCTGGGCTCCTGTTTTCCAACCCTTGCTGTCCATGACTGAGGAGATCACAAGCACTGTCAATTTGCCCCATACAAAAGCCCCAGACCTGGTGAAGCCAGGAAATTCCATTATTGCTCAGGGAAGTATGGAAGCAGAGAGTTTTGAGAGCAAACAGCCCAGCCATGCTCCAAAAGAGCAAGAAGCAAAAGCTGCTTTTGAGGTGAGCTGATATTTTTAGCTGTCAGGAGAAAACAAAGAAGAGAGGTAAGGTCACAGAGCAGGTCGATCGCAGGAACAGAAACAGAACAGATCTCTCTCCTTCCCAGCTGGTGCCCTACTCACAACAAGGTCTCTCCAGCTGGAGCAAAGCCTACCCTAGAAACTTTGGCCCTATAGATGCAATTTTCTTCCTCTGGCTTTCATTTAATAAATGGGATACAAGGCTCACTCTTGTGCCATTGTATTAGTTTAATGTACATTTATTTTGTATACATTATCTTTCCTTTCAAGCACTTCAATATGTCTGAAAATTAGAGATAAAAAAGGATAACACATTAGACACGGCAACTCCCAGAGAGGCAGGCAGGGTGTGAAGAGCGCTGAATTCCCACATGATATTATTATATTGCCTTCTTTGCTGCACAGTGTTACAGTAAGTAAGGGGATTAGCTGCTTGTCTTCCAATATATAGATGGAGAGAAGAAAAAAAAAGGCTTTGTTTCAATAGTTCTTTTTGCCTACAGGAAGACAAAATCCTGCCTATTCAAAATATTCTCCTTCTGCTCCATCACCCTCTTTTGTCAAGAAACCATCTCTGTCTGACCAGAGGGAGAAAGGAGAAGGTAGAGCAAGCCAGAAGATGGCTCAGATACTCATCATCATAACTACACATGCAACTCCCCTGCAGGGTAATAAACCTTCAGTGGACATTGCCCTTTGGAGCTGGCACATCTTCCAGGGCTTGGTAGAACCCTCCCTTACTGCTTCAGGGAAAGCCAAAGAGGAGAGCATCCCAAAACCTGGAGGGAGTGTTTAGGTCCTGCAGTAAGAATAAAGTTGGATTCTGGTGAAAGTGTTTGTCTGTCACCCTCAGAAAGGTGCAGGCAAACCCTTGAGTATTTTGAATGCTCCCCTGGACACTGGCTGTTGAGGGAAAAGCGAAGGGCAGGGTTGTGCCACCTCTGTTGCTTCAGGAAAGGACTTGCAAAGCAACTGGAGGAGCTTCCCCACGTGTGAAAGCCACACTCATCCAGCTGCAAGGAGGTGCAGCACAGCTGGAGAGGTCGGGCCAGCACTGGAGCAGTTCCTGGAGAGCTGGGGCAGCACAAACTCTGACAAAAAATGTCACCTCATGCCAAAAGCAAACCGCAGCAGCTGGATACCGCAAGGGAAGGAAGAGAGATCATTCCCAAACGTGCCCAGCTCTTTCCAGGATCAGGTCCTCTCACCTGACGTGCCACTCAGCCTGGTCTGACCTAGCAATTAAGATGTCCTTCGTTGTCTACTGAGTGTGGAAAGCCTCTCTCTCTTTACCCCAAACATTAATTTAGAAAGCAAAATGCCAGAGTGACTGCCTCTCTTGGGCAATTTTTCCCCCTTCAGATTCCCTTGCTTCCTTTATTTAGTGCCAGCAGAAAACAATATGGTTTCTTTCATTGTCTTCTATGAAGACTTCCAAGCAAGGGGGGAGATTATTACTGTTCCAGCGTGTGACGACATAATAGGCTCCTGTCCCAGAAAACAAAAGTCTTTGCAAGACGATAAAGAGACAAGTCCTACTTATGATGTCACCGAGAAGACAGTAATAAAAATAAAGAAAGGAAGGGGGGGAAAAAGATAAGAATAAACATCTGTATATTGGGAATAACAATAACATTTGTTCTGCCTTTTATTTCTGAAAGATGCCTTAAATTGTGCCTTGTACAGAACAGAAAAGACTTTTGTGTGTGTGTGTGTGAGCACAGATGGATTTATAATAATAAAAAAATCCATTGAAATGCAAAGTTTAGGATTTCCTCCCTCCCCCTCAAAAATAAAAAGATCAAATAATTCTTGACAAAGAAAACTGTTCTGGTTCTATTTTTTCCTGATCTTCTCAAGTTCTGCCCCTTTTTTAACCACGAAGAGCAAAATGTAGGATACTTTTCAAAAGAGAAATGTGTATATTTCTGGAAATATGTTTTAGGTTGTACAATTAATAAGGCGTGTGAACAGCAGGAATTAGAAATATAGGAACTGATTTGCCTTCGGTGCCAGTATCACTGGGAAGATGGAGGAGCCACCCCTCGCTCATGGGCTTTTCCCTGAGGACAGGGAAGGGAGGATGCTGGGTTTGGAGAAAGCCATGGGCACCGTGTGGGGAACCCTGTCCTGTGTGTGAGCAGCACAGGGTGAGGATGTGCAGGAGCACCAGCCTGGGGCCTGGCAGCAGCACGGTTGGGTTTGTTCCCACTGTGGGATGCTCCAGCCACGAGGCTGCTCAGGCACGTCGGGAACGCTCCCGAGTTCGGAGCTGGCTCAGACACAGCCACCCCAGGGCTCTGCACCACGCTGGGCTCTGTGCATGGTCACAGCAATGAATCAGGCTACCAGCAGCTTCCACAGGGGCATTCTGCATGTGCACCAGCCTGCCTGCACGCAGAGTTTGTCCCTCTGCTTGAAAAAGAAGGGGAGAAATACCTTGCTAGTTTTCAAATGAGTGTGAGTTGTACATTAATTAGCATGTGGCTCGTGGGCCTCTGATCTGCAAGGTGAGACCCTGGAGTGCTCTGTGATGTGGAAAGAGGGGAACCAAGGCACTGCAAGGCTCCAGCAGTGCTGCAGTTTGCTCACTGGCTCTGTGAAGGTCCTAAAGCAGTAGGGTAGATCAGAGTACACAAATCACAACCTCGTGCCAGGAGGGACAGCATCACTTCCCACAACTGCTGCTGTGGGCAACACCAGGAGTTGTTTCTCACAGATTGCCCAAAACCCCAACAAAATCAGCCTCATTGCATCAATGGCTGTAATGATTATTTCTTGCTCCTGAAGGCAGCATTGTAACAAAGGTGGGCATTATTAGATAAATAGCATCAAACTAGGCATTTACATCTGATTTACCTCCCCAAGCATGGTTATTCCTAAGACTTGCATAGCATCATTAGATCTATATTCATGTGTATTAATAATAACAATTGTACTTGCAATTAATTTTAAAGCCCACCATCAATCTTTCTTAGAATTCAATCTGATGCACAGCCAGAGGGAAGGGACGTGTGCACTGAATTCCATTTTAACCCCTTCCTTTTTCTGTTTCCCAACATTGGATTTATGGTGGATAATAAACCGTGTTTGCAGGCCAGACCTGAAGAGTTAAATTTGCCGTCTCAGGGAGATTGGACATCATCAAACTCTAAAATATCAATATGTGAACAGGGGCGAACAATGCGCTCCTCCCTCACGTGACCGACGTTACTGGTGGAATTAGGAATTAACGACAAGATTAAAGCCACCATTTTAATTTCTCAGACAAAGCTGGTTATCTGGACAGCCATCGTAAGCAGGTGGCCAGCTCGCCAGCTCCCATGGACACGAGGGCCAGTATAATGCAAAGTGGACTGGGAGGTAATAATTCAGCAGATAACCCCTGACACGCTCATTCAGTTGCTAATTCACCCTGCGTGCAGGAGCTGTAACCAGCGTTTAAAGATGCGTTATGATATTTAAAGCCTAATTTATTCTCTTTATTAAAAATGATATCAAACGATATTTCACTCTCCCTTTTGGTGAAGATTAACTGTTTATGATCCTTGTGTATTATGTGGGGCCATAACCATTACTCACATCAGCGGCTTGGCCGGGGCATCTGAGGCCCTTTTAGATTAATTGTCTGGTGGTTGTTTGTTAAAGCACCAGAGGTGTCGTGGAAGGAAACAGCCTCAGTTCTGAATCAACTTAAGCCAAGTATTAAAAACATCTGCTTGAGCTTGATTATTTATAATGACCTTCATATTTTGATGTTTTTTAGAATAGGTAGAGATGTATTTTCATATCAGGATATGGAAGATTTATTGTTAGATTTAGCACCCATTTTTCCTCAGCTGGATTCTTTCTAAAAGCATATATTGATCCCTAGCTAAGCAGCTACACTTCCCAGGTATCCCAGTGTTCAGGAACTTGTAAGATGCATCACTGATGTGAGTAGGTTACAAATCCTGTGGCCAAGCTGCACCATCTGAATCCCTCCACCAAGCCCTGGATGAGAAACTGGGCATTAATGTTTCCAGCTTCCCTGGGGAATGGATTTATTTTTTCTGCTCTGGAGTGTCTGGCACATTTCCTCATGCATCCTTTTGCCTTGCACGGAAAGCAAACCTCACTGCTCAGCTATTTTAGCCTACAAAGACCAGTGCTGATCCTCCAGGAGTTCCACAGTTCCCCTGAACTAGCCCAGTTGAAAGGAATCATAAAAGCCATATAAATATGTGTGGAGTACCATTGCAATGGCCAGGGAATTTCTAAGGGAATAAGGCCATTTCTTTTGGTTGCGTGGAGCTAATGAAATATCATTAAAGCAGGTCACTCCTGTTAAGGAGGTGAAGTTTGAAATAATAAAATGGAATTAATGTAGAAATAGTAATGAACTCTCCTTCTGAAAAGCAATGAAGAGAAGTGAATGGATATCATAAAACAAGGAATCACTACCTGCAAGGGTTAAAAAAACACAACCTCCCCCAAACTTTCTATGAAACAGAAGCGGCGCGTTCATGGAACAATGCTGCAATACAATACAATAATGTGGAGTTGTGAGTGGGAAGAGACATTCAGACTCCAATTTAGACACAGCCACAGAAGCTGTAAGAGCCCTCTTTGGGCTCTCTTTGGCTTGATGCTGGTCTCCAGGATTCCAGAGATCACTTCCAGCCGCATTTATGATTTGAGGGCACTACAACAGTTAAACTGCATCACACGTCCCACGCCTCCTTTTCATTCATTTGTACCTCCGGATTTTCTAAATTTTAACCCACTGAGAGTGCTTTGATTTTTCTGCCTGCCATAAAAACCCAGCGGCTCTGGAGGGATTCTGCTGGCTCGTCATAAAAGGCGCAGATGTGAGGAGCTTCCCGCGAGCGGCAGAGCCGGCCCTGCAGGAGCTCCCAGCCCCGTCCTGTGCTGCTGCAGGCCTGGAACAACTCCACGAATTCCAGGAGGCTGCACTGGTGCTGCAGGGAGCAGAATTTGGGCCACTGACTGGAAACAGTAGGACAGTATGTGGGGGTTTTTTTGCTGTAAAGCTAAAGTGGAAGCAAATGGCTCTTACAGCTCCACACCTCCGTGGAGTGCATGGATTTATAGGTGCAGAGCACCTCTGGTGTCCCTTGGCCTAAAGGGGATCCCAATTCAGAGACAGGGAAAGCAGGCAAGTAAATGAGGTAGCAAACAAGGCCCTCTCCATCTTTCATCAGTCTCATCATGCCACAGAGCTTCGTTTTCTTCTCAGTGAGAGCAATGTTAGTCAGAAATAGTTCACAGAATCACAGAATAGTTTGGAAGGGACGTTAAAGATCATTTTGTTCCAACTCCTTGCCATGGGCAGGCTCACCTTCCACTAGACCAGGTTGCTCCAACCTGGCCTTGAACACTTCCAGGGGCATCCACAACTTCCCTGGGCAACCTGTGCTAGTGACTCACGACCCTCACAGGGAAGAATTTGTCCTTAACTTTGAATCTAAATACCTCCTCTTTTACTTTAAAACCATTTCCACTTGTCCTATCATTATCTACTCGTGTAAAAGTTCAGTAAAGAACTGTAGCTATGTATAACAAACTCATGTTAGTAATGGTAAGTTTGGATATATAGTATATCCCTTCAGTCCTGTTCTTTTAAGCTCCCTTTCCCATTTTGCCCTCCCAGCTGTGTGCATGCAGCTACCTGGGCACACAAAGCCACCTGCACACTCGTTTCAGCTGCCCCTTTGCACAGTTAAATCACTCAGAAGAACATCTCCCTCCCTCCTGGTGCTGCAGAAGGGACAAAACAAAAACAGTTCCTCATCTCACACAAGTAGAAATTTGATGGCAGGAACACCAGGAGATTGTTTGACTTGAGGAGAATAAAATAGGTTCCTCCTACTCCCCACCTCTAAAGGAGGGATAGAGCTGGAGCTCCTGTGGCACCAAGGGTCAAAGTGCTGGATTTGGAGATTTGCTCCTGGGTCTTTCCTGGGACTCTGTGCTTCCATTCCACATCAGTGACATAGGGACAACAGCACTTTCATGAGAGTATGACGGCTTATCTCGGAAAAGGACTGAGATAAATAGATTAAAACTGTGCTGGTGGAGAGCCACAGAGAAGAGGGTCATGCGACAGCCTATTCAGACAGTTCCTATTATTAATATGTAAAGCTGTCATACTTCATAAGATCACATCCAATGTAATCAAGAGGATTTAGTTCACTAATATAGCAGCAGTCACACTAGATAAGATTGCTTATAGGGATAAGAGTGTACATTTGTTGCTCCATTTTAATTAAAAACAACCTTAATAAAAGGTTGTAATGATAAACTGATAAGCAATTGCATCTCCCCTTCTCCCCGTAGGTTACCATGCAAAACTCATATTGCAATTAGAAACGTCCCCTAAGACACCATAGGACATATATCAATGTTGGCTCAGCAGCACAGAGTTACTGGTCACCCCACTTTGTATGTTCAATTGCTGCTAACTAGATTTTTCTCCCCCCACCTTGATTCACAAATTATATTGCCAGACAAGGAACAACCCAGAGTGAATTTATTTAACACATCCTGGTGTTATGACTAAGTGGGAAGAAAATCCTCTCTCCAAAGAAAACTAATTGAAAATGGAAGTAATTCCAGCAAGACAGCCCTGCTGCACACTCTTCCTCAAAAAAGGAGCGGCTCTCCCAGTGGTAACACTGCTACACATTCCCCCTTGTCAGCTGAGGTGTTAAATCCCCTTTTTGGGAGATGAATGATAAAATGGTGTGATCCAGAGCTCCAGCCTGGTTGGATGAGAGGTGCATGTCGATTTCCACAACGGAGCATATACATTCTTGTAGCAGCATGAAGAGCATGCTGCTATTGAAATTTCAGATCATTTTGCAGCTGCAAACTATAATAGCAGTAATAATAAACCAGAAGCTGTGCTATCCATTAAAAAGAACCCCAGACACTCGAGCATGTTTGTTTTGCCTCTGATTTTAAACATTCAGCACCAGCTGAACTTCTTGTTCACGACTCATTAAAAACGTCCTGCATCTTTTCATACACACAGGCTGCTGGGTCTGCCCAGAGAAAAGTGCACAGGGTGGGAGGAGGGACAAACCCCGAGCTCTCCCCTGGGTGAGGTGACACCTCAAGGTGAGTTTAGATGGCTTTCTCCACCTTGCTGGGCCTCAGGTGCTCAGAGGACAGGGTGGAGGCAGTGGTGCCTTACATGGCAGATGTTGTCCTGCTGATAAATCCTGTAAAAAGTTTAGAGAGGAGCTGGGTTAGGGACAAGCAGGCACAGAAACTGGCTGTGGTGTGCTCGTGTCCTGCTGAAGGCAGCTGTGCATCACTGTGTGGCTGCAGCACCAGCCCTGCAACCCAGGGACAGGCTCAGAGCTCCTGTGCAGGCAACACTCAACAGCCCTGAAACCCTTTCTGCTGTGTCAGACAGAGAAATGATTTGTTTCAGGTCACAAGTGCTGCTGTGCTGGATGAAAAATAGAACTTCTGCCTAAGAGAGCCTCCCAGAGTCACATGGGATGTGGGTTTAGAGGTTTGTGCACAAAGTCAAGCCCAAGGAACCTGGGCTGCCCCTGCCTTCAGCACAGCGTGGACCTGAAGCTTTAAAGGAAGGGCTTCTCTGCCTCACAAGATCTCACAAGCATTTAACTTCATTACTCAGGCTGTGAGGAAGAGCAAGATCCACTCCTGATCCTGTCCTTTGAAATGCTGGACAATTAACTGAGTATGGTCAACCAAAAAGCTACACTGGGTTTTGTGACCCTGAGAAAAGCACTAAATCCCTATAAGAAGATAAAAACATTTATTTATCAATAATATTCTCTTGCTTAGCTTTTTTTTTTTTTTTAATTGTGCCAAATTAACACAATAATGGCAATGTTGATTTTTTTTTATCTCTACTTTTCAGTGGATATGAATGCCCAACTCTGGCAGGGCTTAACTTTGTGTATGAAGAGGGGAAAAAAAACCGCTGGTAAATATGTTGTTACTGATTTAAAAATCTATTTGTTCAGTAATTTCTGCTGGAGCCATCATTATCTTGCCAAAGCAGCTGTTGGAATATTAACTAGACACAGCAGTAACAAGTGGAATATAATTAGCACTCCTTGTTCCAGTGAATTTTCAGTTTTAACTAGGAACAATTTGCAATGAATCTCTGTGCTGTTGTAATTAACTTAACTAATGCACCACACATACCAACGACTGTACTGAGTACTGTAGGAAATCACCGAGGGTGCTGCGGGTGGGGCAGAGCTATTGCCTAATTCTGGCCAGCGATTACATTCCAAGGATATCCCTCCTTGCTTTGCAGTGCCTTGGCTGCAATTAAAGACTCACAGCCTATATTTGTGAAACCATAAAAATGAAATTACAAGTGGATACGGACGCCTCATGCTTGGGGTTTTTTTGGGTGTATTTTTACAGCTTGTGCTTTTAATACACTAATCGTTTCCCAAGCATTGAGACTAAAAGGGTGAGGGCAGAAATATATGTATCAAAGTGAGCTTTCCCAAGGAAAGCTGTTTCAGCAGCCCCACCCTGCATGGTTAATGTACCACCTCGCTTTTACTGCCCCAAGGAGCTCTTTGCAGCCACTGGCATAAACCGGAGCAGCCAGAGAGGCTGCTGGGGATTAAATTAATCACTGTCACTGTTCTGGTGTCCACCAGCACTCCAGCCCAACACTCTCTGGGGCTCACCTCCCCTCTTTCCCAACTTATTTCTTCCAGCTGCACCTCTCTCATTTGATTTTACCCTGGAGATTGGCCTGAAGTCCCAGTCCTGCAGTATTTTTGTGATGGGCAAATTCCTCACGGGGCTTTGTCAGACCCCACCGCACCAAGTTCTTGCCTACATCAGCTGGGGATGAATCCCATGCCTTGCATCCAAGCACTTCTCCAGAGGCCACATCTCCATCACCTTCAGCTGCAGGAGTTGTTATGCTGTCCTTGTCAAAGCAAAACTCTCAGGGAATTGGCAGCAAACACAGAAGGTGTTTCCTGGTCTTGTTACCTTTGCATGCATCGCTGTTGTTTAAGGTTGTCCCAGCAACTGAGATATTGTAAAATGCGTGGGGGGCTCTGGGGAGACAGGTAGAGCTGAGGCCTTGCTATTTCTTCTTGCCCTTGTCTGCCAGAAAGTCCAGAGCTGCTGGTGGGGAAAACCTGTCCCTACACAATTTCATCCACAGAGGAGACTCCAGCACAAGACATCTCCTCTGACTAGACCTACACTTCCTACAGGGAGAAGAACAGAGCCAGTGCCAACCCCACCTGAAAAAAATCACTTTTATTTGCCTCCTCCATGATCAATTTTTCAATCAGCTGTAATATAACCTCCTGCACCTGTGTATATGTGACTAAAAGTACAGTTAAGGCCAAAGCATTCTGGAAATGATCAAGATGTTCCTGCAGAAAATCACCTCACAATCCTCTCCAGACTTCAGCTCCTGGAAAGGTGCTGGGG
This sequence comes from Orthonyx spaldingii, assembly GCA_013397795.1. Lineage (NCBI taxonomy): Eukaryota > Metazoa > Chordata > Aves > Passeriformes > Orthonychidae > Orthonyx > Orthonyx spaldingii. The sequence continues at coordinate 1,405,878 of VZTJ01001560.1, read as the reverse complement.
GAGACTCCCAGCTTGCCAGCTTTATTTAAAAAGGGTACGTTGCTCCCTAGACCTTCCAAACTATTCCAAAAAACTGCCCCAAAGCAAACTGGCTGAAAGCAAACAAAAGAAACTCAAAACATCTGGAGTTCTTCAGGTTGTAGTCATAAGATATTTTTTGAAAAATGGTATGAGTTGCATCTTCACTCACAGGTGTCTGTCTCTGCTTCTTCACCTTGTACTCAGTGAGAAATATTAAAAAGTCATGTATTTGAACTTTTTTGCAGAATAAACCTCTGAAAACTCGACCACATCAGTGGAAGAATCAGCACTTCAGCACTGCCACCTCTGGCGCTGCTGTCCAGGGCTGGATCAGCCCCGTATCAGCCTCTGTGGAAGATGGAATATAAATTAAAGGGGCTAAAACCTCTCCTGTATGGTCTTTTCTACAGGAAATAGTCTTTTCCAAAAGTCAATTTTGAATGAGAAATGTTCACAATATATCAGTTTCTAAATTTTTCATGCCAAAGTCTCATTTTGCTCTGAACCCCTGAGGAGCAAAAGTGGGGGGAAGCAATGCTGAAATATTTTTGCATAAATTTTTAAAGTTTCTTTCCACTAAAATTTCATGCACAAATAACTCATTTTCTATTACTCTTAGTCCACCTTTTCCCCCCGAATAGCTTTCTCTTCTTCTTTTTATTATCATCATCATTATCATACATTTGTCCTACCTCTTAATATGATATCAGCAATCAGAACCTTTATTGCATTTTAGTTCCTATAACTGATCTCATAAGAATTCTCCTGCAGTAAGGACCAGTGTGTGGTTGTAGGATTTTTGAATCAGGGCAGCAGGCAGATCACATTGAAAGAGTCACATTGGTCTAGCGGTTTTTCTTTAAATACTTGGTGTGCTAGGAAGAGGAAACAAATTTAAAAACCACGACAGCATAAAAATAAAACGGAAATGGAAAAAATAAAATAAGAAATAAGAAATCTGCTATTTTTACAAGCAATTGGAGAGCTACAAATAGTAAATCAAGCTGATACTTAGTCACCAATATGGAGAATAAAGATTAGAAGGAAGCGAGAAATGGGGTGGGGACTGTAAAGAGCCGCTTCCCTTTCTATAAATATCCTCTCTTGCCTGTGTTTCTGCAACAGAAGGGAGTTTGGAGATGCTCCATCTTTTGGACACCTTCATCACGGCCTTGCAGACAGGAAGGTGTGTGATGATGGGCTCTGTCAAAGCCTCCAGCACCCCGGGAAAGGCGAGCCAGGGCAGCAGAGCTCCGCAGACACCGTCACGGCCTCGCTGAACCAGCCGTGAGCTTCCAACCCCCCCGCAAAATCCCACAACCTAAAACCACGCTGAGAAAACGCCCTGTGCTGGCTCAGGAGACATCATCAGAGGAGGCAGCAAAGGGAAAATTTATTAAGTCATGCTGCTGCAAAACACAGTTCTTGACATCTAACTCCTGAAAGGCGGGCGAGGTGGGCTCCTCGCACGCGCTCTGGAAAGCATCACTTCATGCTCCCTTGTCTTTTCCCATTAAGATCCCACACGCGTGGCTATTCATCCCCTCAGCACACAGCAGCCAGATTGTTTGCCGAAGTGATAGATGAAAAATTCATTCTGTTTTTGAGGGTGTTTAAACATTCAGTGTGGGAGTGTCACTGGCTGCTGGGCAGCCAGCTCAGCAGTGGCTCTGCAGCTCGGAGTCTCCAAGGTTCAGGCTGAAAATTCCAGCTCTTATCCGTGGGCAAATAAAATCATCAACATTTCGACTCAGTTTTTTTTTTTCTTTGTTTTCAGTAAAGGGTTTTTGGTTTACAGATCCATCCACACTGCAGGATTTTACAATTTTTTCTCCTGGGCTTGACCAGGGCTGCTGTAATGAAAATCTTTGGGTCCGATGGGACCCAAAGTGTCCTCTCTGCATTTGCATGAGTGTGTACACACACACAAATTATTTTGAAAACTGAATTGACAGACACCCCTATGAGATCACGTCTGCAAGCTGAATTTCTGACCCTATTTTTTGCCTACAAGACTAAATTTTTTGCCTGAAAGACTAAAGACATTTATGCTACAGGAGGCAAAAGATTTGAATATCTAACCCTTCCCCACCCATAGATGCTTGCACACATACAAAGCCAAGGCAGAAAATCACATTGCTTTCTCAGCAGATCCATATTCCACCCCTGCAAAAATAGTGTAATCTATATTCCCTGTAACTGGAATTCGTGATATCAGGGGTGCTGATGGCAGTGTCATGAAATCAGCTGAGCCTCTCTTAATGGCATTTTCACACATGACTTTTTTTTATTCTTCCTGCTTTATGATTTAAACTCTGCAGTTTAATCTGCCCCCACCATCTCACATGAGGACTTTAAAACACCCACATACCCTGACACAGAAACAGCCAATGCTCTTCTCTATTGTCAGCCATTGCTGTCTGAGGCCAAAAGGAAGAGGTCACCCATAATAATGTCAACTATCACCATGGTATCTGAGCATCATTTGATTTAAAGAATTCTCTAAGAGTCTATGGAAAATGTAGAGGCAGCAAAGGCAAGCACTCAGAGTAACTTCAGAAATAATTGCAATGCAATTAAGATGTGCCACCAAAATGAATATTTCAGAGCAGAGTTCATCTGCGGAGAGGTTGCCTGTGTTAGAAAAGTTGGAGACATTCAGGCTTGATTAGGCTCTCGCATGAAACTCAGCAGCCAAACACACAGAAAGTCAATGGATTTGTATCAGTAAAAATCCTCTGTGACAGAAAAACCTGATGTAGAAGGATGCAACTGTGGCCATTAGCAGCCCCAAAGCCTCTGGCATTACTGAGTGTCCAGCACTGCTCAGGGTCAAGCTCTGAAGCTGAAATATTGCTGGACAAAGGAAGGGAAGGGAAGGAAAGAAGGGACAATGGAGCTGCCACAATTTTGGAATGGGGTTTTCACATCTGTCTTTGCATCTGCACCAGGCAACACCTTCCTCTTGACTCCTTCAAGTGTCACCATTTAAATGCACATGGGAAATGGTACTGGGAAAGATCTCTGTGATTCCTTTTGCTGTTGATGTCTCATTTAAAAGGATCTTTGTTTTCACACTACCAGAGCAAGCACAGAAGGACCATGATCCCACAGTGCACCCACAGCAGGGACCAGGACCAGAGGAAGAGGCAAGGATCATTCCAGCAGGCAAATCACAGGTTAAGATGCCTGACTCCGTCAGGGAGAGGTTGGTGGTTGACTTGGAAAATGATGTTATTTCTGCTAAAAAATAAGGAAAAAAGGGATCTCCAGTCCTGATCATCTTCTCCCCACCCAGCACTGAGCAGGATGGGCTCTGCTTTCACCAAAGGAGCAGCCCCAAGTGAAGCCAGCTGGCTCCAGCAAAGATAGGTTTAAAATTAAAATTAAACATGTTTTGCTTAAATGCTTAATGTTTTAATGTTTTGGTGAAGGGGATCAGTTCTGGCAGTCCAGAAGGCTCAATCCCAAAACACAAAAGAGAATTATGAACACAAGTTAAAAACCCACAGAAACCTCTTTGGAGAAGCACAGGGGAGCAGATTTTGGACACTTCTTTTCCCAGAACCACACCACAACTCTCATCAGCAGGACTGTTGTGAGCAAAAATGGAGCTGTTTATCTACTGGAGGTGAGGATTTATTTTCTAGAGGGCAGATGCAACTCTAGGAAAAGCTATTTTGGTCATTAATTCAGGTTTAGCAGGCACCATTACGTATCAAGCTTTGCTGGTAAGAAGCTGTAAATATATTTCAAATTCTCATGATTGAAAACCAGGGACAAGGCTCCCCCAGCCAGGCACTGGTCCAAGCTGAAGGTGGATATGAGCACAGGGCAGCTGTGTTGCCTTTTCATGATCCCCACTGTACAGTAGGCATTGAGGTTTATTATGAAATATTATGATTTAAGTGGCTAGAGCAGTTCATGAAAAATGACCCCGTAAATGCTGCTTGGGAAACTGGATTCAGCAAATTAGCACATTCCTTAACATGATCCTCCTCGTTGTGTATTGTGTGTTAACTTAAATGTGCCTAAACGGACAGTTCAGGAGCCTATACATAAAGTCTGTACATGATTTCCTATTAAGGACTATTATTGGAGTGGTTCAGTCTTGTGCTGTATCACTTATGCAAATGAGAGAAAACCTGAAGTTACTGTTACTTTTAGACAAAGTGCAAATAAGCTTTTCATTGCATATTAATGAACTGCTAATACCCAGCTCTTCTGCACCCATCTTTATGCAGATTAGAGTAATGCTGTTTGCACAGTTGCAGCATTTCAACTTTTTCATTTGGAAGCACCTAGACTAAGATTTAAAAACAAACCCAAACTCAATACCCTGCAAGGTAAAGCAATCAAAAACCCAAATAGAACTCCTGCAGAAATTAAGAATTGAAGCTGCAGACTTGGTGAACACGTTTGCCTGACTGTATTTTGTGTTAAATAGTTCAAAACTAATTTTTAACAGTTCGTCATAAAACTTAGCAGATCCAAACTTCAGATCAAGAAAGCATTTAAGAACAGACTGAAATCCACGCATATTTGAGATGGTTCTTAATTTTAAGCACACTTAAATCCCACTAATTGCAGAGATATTTCTCTATGTGTTCCAGTGCACCCCTGAAGGAAATATTTTCTTGATTCAGGACTTGAAAGAACACATCCCAGCTCTGGACCCAATAATGCAACCTTAACTCATGGAAGCAACCCCTGTGATTAAGCCCCCTTATTTCTGGGAAAATTCTTCAGATATCAAAGTCAAAACTTCAAAGAAAACTATAAATGCTCACCAGCTCTAATAGGAAGAGTATGAGGTCCACAGAGAAAAGCAGTGTTGATAAACATGATCAATAATGACTGTAACTTAAGTTCTATCTCTGTTGAAAACAAGGAACTACTTCCAACTGTAAGAAAGGTGGGAAGAAATATATATACACTATTTCAGAGAAGTGATAATGTGTTCTGTGGCCTAGCCACATAGTGATTAGTAAAAGTTATCCTCATAAAACCATCTGGTCCATATCTGCAACGTTATATTTGAATAAATACTAGAAAAATTAAAATCAGAGCCATTCAGGAAGCAAGCAGTTGTTCTGAAAACGACATTTAGTGCAACACAAAGGGAGAAATGTCTGGCCAAAAGACACCTTTCTTCCAGGTGCCTTGCAGCTCAACTCTGATTCCCAGCAGCTGATCCCTGGATTTACAGAGGGGTGGCTTCTCTGCAAGTCTCTGAATCCAGATGTGTGACAGCAGCAACACAGCTGGTGGCACCAGCTTCCAATTTAGGTTCAATTTCTGGTACTTTCAACACCAGTTGCTTGTCCTTCCTCTCTTGAAGGAGACAGCAATATTTGATAATATTCTTCTGTGAAATCCTGATCTTCCTGCAAAGGGGAAGCACTGCATTCAGACAGGAGCACTACATAAGTTTTGGGTGGATTTTGCCTTTAAGAAGGCAATTTACATGCATGGTTACAGGGTAGAAAAACTGAATTTTCAAGAGCTCCCATCTTCCAGGGATTCACACAAACAAGCATTCTTTTCTTTTACAACCCCCCAACTAGATATAGATTATTGTGTTTGAAAGGGGAGATTCTGGCTACAAAACAACCTGAGGAGTTTAACAGCAATAGTCTGTGGTTTTCCATTACCACCATTCATTTTTATATCATCCCAAGGCTGGCAAAGAGTAGCAGCGGCCACAACTCAGCCAGGCAAGCGAGGTGAGATGTCGGGTGCTCCATCCCCATTTCCTGTGTCCTGAAATCCTCAAACGTTCCTATTTACCCTGGATCATCACAACTGCTTCACAGCCATTACCAGCTCTTCAGTAAATAACACGTATTCTGTCTAAATGCATAACACACAAATGCTCAAATACATAATTAATGCGGGTTTACCCTTGAGAGCTGTTGTTGGTCTCTGAGGTAAGTAATAGGTCTTTTATTGTTTAGACTTAAAGATCTCTTGAGCCTCTTTTAAGGACGTGCTTTCAGCCGCTGAGGGAAGGGGAAAAAAAAGAATTCTGCTCAAGAAATCTATAGGTGAGTCCACTGGCAAGGAGCCAAAACTATTCTTCTGTTCTGCTTTGCCCTGGTAGGTCTCTATAGAAGACTGAACAACAAAACTGCCTGCAAGACAGACTAAAGGACAAAACCTCTTGCAGAAGACAAGGATTTGAGTGAAGGATGAAGGTGCAGGTCTGACCTTACCTTAAAGAGGACCTCATCCAGCTGCTGCCCTCCCATGAGCTGGCTGGAGTTTGCAGAAGGGCTCACAAACATCCCCACAGGCAGGGCAGGACTCAGAGACCAGCATGAGAGGAGGCTGAATTTGAACCAGCGGGTAGAAGGGCATTTGTATTTGTTTGTTAATTAGGAGCATTCAAAACCCTCACCATCCTGATTTGGAGAGGTTACAACATGAAATTCCTCCGTGGCACCTGGGCAAACCACTTCTACACAGCTCTGTGGAGCCATGGTGACCTTGTCCGGCTGGGCTGGGCAACCACGTTCAGCAGAACGTGAGGTGAATCCAAGCAGTGCCGGGGTATGCTCAGGAATGGCTCCTGAACACAATCCTAAAAACTCCACGCAGGTGATTGTGGTATTGCATAAAAACCACCACTGTCGTCCTGTCAGATTGCACGTGTTCAACACTTTCATTTCTAACGTGCATAAAAAGTTAACATCCCTTTTTTCTGATGTGGAACAGAGCCTGTTGAGAGCAGAGGCAACATCCCATCATGGCTGTGCCCATTCACACTTCACTCACTGTGAGCTTCTCCTTTACAGGGTTTAGGGATGTGAAAACCACTTTAAGACCCTCTTTCAGCCTAAAGGAATAGATTATGTCTCAGCCTTCCTTAACCAGAGCTGAGCAGGGACAAGTGTGTGTGCACCACACCAACCCCGGGCTCTCAGCATGGCCCAGGAGATCCAGGCACACAATTCAGAATCAGTTCAGTTTCTGATGAAGGCTGCACCATGACTTGGGAATGGTGTTTGCAAACACGGGCACGCAGGGCAGATTCCAGCTCTCACCATGGGCTTGTGCAATAATTACCACTGGTATTAATGAATTTATGAGAGAACATCAGTGGGGAACGTACCCCAAGGTACTTGATTTAGAAACATAATGTGAACAGCAACGCTGCCACAAACATGGGACACAAATGGAATTCCAGCCTTTCCAACACCGTAACAATTTTGAGGAGGTCAATGACTATTTTCATATACAGACAGCATTTGCTTTTGCATTTCCTTTTATAAATGATCAAATTAAATTTGCACCGTTACTTCATTTGGGCTCCCCTCCTTTTATGTTTAAAACACAACATTATTATAGACTTACTTTATGGGTAGAGCAACCAAGAACAATGCAAGCATCATAATGAAAAAGATATGCAGCATTTTACACTGCATAATAAATGTGTGTCCGTATCAATGTAAAACATACAAATGGCAATAATTTAACACTGAATATTTTTCTGCCTTTAATTAAAATAAACTAATAAAGATTTCAGAGATGCATTTGCTTTAATAGAATGCAGAGTTATAATTGGTGACCTATTTTAAGCAATTTAATTTCCCATGACCTGTTTTCCAAATTAACATAGTAATAGAAGAATGTTTATTGTGTTTGGGAATATAAGTTTCTCCTTCAAAGATGTCATATGCCTTTGTGATTTGATTTAAAGGTGTGTTCTTTTATTAAAATGTTCATATAAAGAGCTTGTAAATTATGTAAATGTTTCTTTTTATGGCATTTAATAAGTCTAGAATTTTAAATCAAAGCACAATCAAAGAAAATAAACAAGGACATCTTGAAGATTCAGAAGATCACTTTGAAAAAAGGATATCAGCTGGGTCGTACCAAATTCATTTGAATCTCCTTTTTCTTACAGCATTCATAAGAATACTTTTCCCAACTATTTTATTGCATTCTTGTGTTTGTATATACACGTAAACACACCCAGGCACAAAATTATGTATTTTACACACACGGGCTCAATTTGCAGCTGTTTGGAGATGGCTCTTTTTGGAATCTCATTAAACTCTTGTGGCATTGTGTGCCAAGGGCTGATTAGGCGTTATTTAAAAAAAAAAAAAAAAAAGAATTCCCTTGTGTGATTTTGAGGCACCTGAATTATTCACAAGTTGCACAGGGGGCCCATTTATTTCCTGGGCCTGATGCTTCTGCACCAGCTGAATGCAGCAAAGAGCAACTTCAATCCACCCTTGCAACAGAGCCCAAGCCCAACAGTTGGGGTTGAGTTTTAAATATTAAATCCTCACCTTTAAAGAATAATGCCCAGATAACTTGTAGATGGATTTGTTGAATATAATATTTTTTGTTAACTGATTTTAGAGAGCATTTTAATTTTCTCCTGGCCCTTATTCAGTTTGGGGGCAAACAGCCTGATAAAATGATAGATGGAAATGCTTCAGGACAGGGGAGCTCACATGAGGTGAAGGTGCTGCAGAGACCTGGGAAAGCCTCTGTGCCCCTCCTGTTCAGGACAGCTGAAACCTCCACCCAGGTAACCAGCCCAACACCATCATTGTGCAGAGATGAGTCCTGCACGTGTTACACTGGGGGTAATCCTGCTTTTCATTATGGGATTATGGAGCAATGATTTACAAGGCTTCAGAAGAACTCCAGTTCGTTTGGCACAGGTGGAATGACCCAGGATTAAGGCCAACACCCACTAAAAAACCAGGCAAAAACATTTATCTTCTTTGTCTTCTCAAACACAGTGTAGATGGGAGTGCATTCCTAGGTCACAGAGAGTAAGGGAAATGTTTCAAGGTATTCTGCAGGGTTAATGAAATATATCATCTCTGTATGAAACAAGTTCTAATGTTTGCTATTCTAATTATTTTGTCACATTGAAAACTTGTAGATCAACTTCCTTTTCTGGAGGCTTCCTTTCTTACATTTAAATAGGGTTGCTCATTATTCAAATATCCAAATACACCTATAATATGCCCATGTGTACATTTTGCCTCTCATATGTGTATATTTATGTATACACCCCCATAACAGTGCACTCACCACAGGTCTATTTATGCTTGCCAAACATAACTCAGTCACTGCCCATCTAAAGTCTCATTCACTCCCCAGAGGACCCCATCACCTGGAAAGGAGAGAGAGGAAAAAAACCCTCCACGGAACCGCCTCTTTAATGTGCCACATGCACGTGGCCTGCCCCAAAACCTCTCCCGGCTCTCTAAACCACCTCAAAAATCACCTGTGAAAGGTTCGGGACAGGCACATGTTTAACAAGAGGGAACTCTGTCACGGTGTTCGTGCCTCCGTAAATATGCAGAGGAGCTGAGTGAGTTTAACAGGGGGTCAAGTGCTTGGCTGGGTCTGGGGGTGACGAGCAGGACATCAGCACCCGGACAGATGACAGCCTCCTCCTCCTCCTCCTCCTCCAGCTCGTCTCAGCTGCGGGAGGGCTCCGACAGCCACGTGGCATCATCTCGGTAGCGCAACCCCACCGCAGAGGAGCTGCTCTGCAACAGCTTGTTACAGCCCCATCTGTTAGGAGTTTACAGCTAATGTATCTTGCAGCACGGGTTTTTATAGGTAAGAGAGAAGCATTTTGGCCTGGTTAGGGGATCTCTGCGTGGCTCTGTTCGTGATTTCGCTGCCTAACGCGCTGGGTTTAGTGTTTTGGGGAATTGGTATTAAAAGTATCAATGATGCATCCATCATTGATAAACATGACGGGATGTTCAATAAACCTGCTTCAGCAGCAGTATCTTTATATATGTATATATAGATAGATGAATATGTCTCCTGCATGTGTTTCAAGCACGATTCCCTCAGAGCAGTCCAAGCTCTAAGGTATTTTATGCTCAAATCCCAGGTTTTGTACTCTGACAATTCAAACCATGAGATCCATGAAAGTGCAGGGCCTGAGGGCTGATGGAATTGGGGTGCCCTGCAGGACCCCTCAGACAGCTGCTGCTGTCCAGGCTCCTGGAAGCATTCAGAAGGAAAGGTCAAGTCCCTCAATCCAAGAAGTTTACAAGCTGTTTCTGTTACATTATTTGCTCTTTACAGCCTTGTTAAAGCACCCAACAGCTGAAGGCTCTGCCAGGAAGACTCAGAGAGAATAAGTGAAAGGTTTAGGGTGGAGAAATCAAGACTAAACAATCCTTTTTCTCCAAAGACTAAGGCTAACAGAGTTCTGCTTTACATTTGCCCATGGAGTTGAAGCCCTCCCTCCATCTAGATCCCTAAAGCACCCACAATCGCAGGGTTAGATGCGTCCCATAACCCCAGGAGGTGCACACAGCCCACCCAACGAGCACCCAGGGACAGGAGCCGTGGTGGTTTGCCCTGTGTCCCTCACTGATGAGATGCAGCGTGTCCTCCCTGCTCCGGTCACCCCAGCAACCCTTGTCAGAGAGCAGAAGAAATGGGGAGAGAAAGCACTAAAATAGACAATAAAGAGAACACTTCAGAAACCTATCCAAAGGGGATCTTTGAAAGGCATTGATTTCTGGGCTTCAAGAGAGGAAAAGGAAGAGAAAAATAATTCAAGGGGAAAAAATAGCAGCCCTCAAAACACAGACTTCTAGCTGCCTACATTTCCTACTGCCTTCAGGAGCAGCAGCCCCGGTTCACCGGGGTTTAATGCCCAGTGTGTGCTTCACCAGGACACTGCTCCAACACAAAACCAGCCCAAACTGCCACCACATTTCTGGCTGCTCTCACATCACTTCCAATCCCAGGGAAAATCTGGCTCCAGACAAGCACCCACTGACAGAACCAGCCCCGCGTGGAAGCAGAAAACCAGGCCCTCCGTTTCCTCCCTACTTTATTTTTAAGGGCTCCGCACTGAGAGCGGGAGGAGGGGAGCATCTGAAGATCTCTGCATGTCTTCTTGATGCAGGGGGTAACAAGGAGAAGCGTTTTGCTGCTCGGAGGGTGCCCAGCCGGTGATCTGAGCAGCGGGCTGTGTAACGCTGCCGGGAGTGACAGACAGCCGGGGTGTGCGGGGCCAGCCGAGCGCATCAAAGTGCCCCGGTGACCACACGAACCACGCGAACACAGCTTGAGCGAGCTCGCTGCCGCTCCAAAAGGTGTCCTCGTGCCAGCCTGCCTGGCTTTAATCTGTGCAACCAGCTCATCTCGCCCTCGGGATCCCCCCCCACCGAACGCCGATGCTTTTCTGGGCTCTTCTTGCCTTTAGGTACCTGCTCGTCCAACACCCCACAGCACCACCGAGCTCTCAGGCTGCCTGTTCTTCCCTCAGTCTCACCCTGGTCCCACTGCTCTGCTCCTCCTTCAGTCCAGCAGCAAAAATACTGCTGAAATAAATCATTTCGGGTCCTATATAGGACAAAAAGAAATGACCAGCCTGGAATATCCACATAGCTCTGCCTTGACCTTACGTGCCCTTGGTTAAAGGGATGTTCCATTATTAATCCAGCTTAGAGCTGGATTAACTTTTAAAGATACAAAAATGCCCACAGGCCAAGGAAGGTGATATATTTTTGGCTGGTTGGAACTGGCAGACTGCCGGGCAGGGTTAGCAAGCATCTAGAGCTTAGGAGAGGTGCTTTTAGATAAAAATCCTGACGAAAAAAACCCAGCCAAACCACCCTAAAATAAATTATGTAATCAAGTGACAGCCAGCAGGTCATGCAGGACAGTTAACATCCCCCAGATATATTTGTACTCTGTGAGAAATTCCCATTACGGATCGAATCTGCCCAGTCTGGAAAGCAGAATCACGTTCCCACCTGACAACAGGGATTTTGGGAGGGAAGGGACGAGGAAAAGGTAATTCAAAAGAAGAAGAAAAAAACATGCTAAAGAGAAAAACATGCTCCAAAAAACTGATGTCAAGGGGAGGTTTTTGTTTTCCTCCTTTCGATAGACATCGGATCGCGTCCCTCCCTGGAGGACAGTTTCCAAATGTGGCCGCTCTAATGAAGCATTGAGAATCTGCATTTGGAGGCTGAAAATTCACAGTGATTGCAGCCTCCCAGGTAGGGACTCTGCCTCATTTGCTGTTTGACTGAACCAAGCACAGAGTGGGCATTCCTGGAAATGAGACCTGACTAGCAGGAACATGACCGGGAAGAGAGCAGAGTGATGGCTGTGGTTAGTGAAATGTGGATTTTTCACATGCATCTGCACAAAGAGAGCTGAAATACCAATCTAAGGTACCCCCTCACATTTTATATCAAGTACTTGGACTTGTAAACACGCTTAGAATATCAACTTATGCATCAACAGAAAGATGGGTTTTAACATACTCTTGAAAAACAAACTGAAATACTTTTAATGAGTGCCTCTGATGGAACTTTGCACATCCATACCCATGGACTGCTGCTGGCAGCAAATCCACATCCATTGTGTTTGCTCCCCTCGCTGCCTGGAGAAGGGATTTATGAGCAGGATACCCGCCTTTGACGAGCATTCCAGTGAGGAGCTGAGCAGAAAGGGAGAGGGATGATGTTACAGCACATCTCTTCAGATGCCAAATAAACCAGGAACTGTTGAGCTGCTACTGTTTTGCTCATTGCAATAAAGTTCCTTGTTCAGCATAAAAAGGAGGTGATTCTGTCTGGTTTATCTCTATTACCATGTACCAAACATGTATAAGCAAAAATAGTCAGATAAGGAGAAAAATTACCTTTGAATAAGCATCACATAAAAGGAAATGGTTAAGATCTGCCATGAATTATTCAAGCAGCTCCAAATATAAATTGCCACAAATAGCAAGACGAGATTTTTTGCCTTTCTGTGTGTTGCATGTGTCCTGCAACAACCCAAACAGCACACTCCACTTCGGGAGCTGCATAGAGAGAATTGCATCGCCTCAAGGAAATCCAATGGGAGGCAACGGTACACAGGACAGATTATGCTCTTCCTCGCCTTACAGCTTGCATATATATATGTTTTAAAGCCATTTTGTGCAACTAGGAGCTTTCAGCACATTATGCCTCTGTTGAAAGCCCACTACTACACCCAGAGGGTTTCACAGAAAATACTGCAGCTGAGGGGAAGCCTGGGTCCCTCAGCTGGAAATTAGGGCTGTGGAGCTGCAAGGGAATCCAGGCTCCACTATAATTAAGAGCGATTCTTCACTAAAATGGCAATTTTGTTACTGCAATACTGACAGTTATTTAGATGCACGTGGAAATAAAAAGCACTGGCTGGTGGCTAAACCTGTGTAAATCTGTACCAGCAGGGCCTGCAGCACACAGGTCAAGCAGCAGATTTGGCACGGGGGTGGTGGCACTTGGGCTCGCCTGCCTTTTCTAGGACACAGCACGCAAAGGACAGTGGTAATCTGTACTTGTGCTTGTCTGAGGCTGCAGGGAACAGAGCTCCTCTCCTCTGACTTTGGTCACCGTGTAACACCTCTGATGCCTGATCACATTAAACAGATCGAAGGCAGAAGCGCATCCTCATGTGACCTGTGAGAGCCCGGCTCAGCCCCTCTCAGCATCCACAGGATTCTGCATCCTCCCTCTTCCTCAGCTTCCTCCTTCACCCTTCCCCTCAGCCTCTCCTTTTCTTTAAAAATTTGGGTCACCTTGCTTACACTGGCACAGATTTGCCCAATGAAAACTGCTTGTGTGCAGTCCCCCAGGGTAGGAATAAAGTGGGGATTGATGCTACAGGGAGAGAGACAGCTTTCCATGCACAGGAATTCAGTTCTCTCTGTCTGGAGGGAATATATAGATAAGCATTTATATTCTTTTTTTTCAGAGTCTTTCAGATAAATTTCAAAATATCCCAAACATGAAATCTGCAGAAATGCATTGCTTTTCTTAAATGCTCGGAGGAAAACAGAAGTCTTTGCTTTACGAGCCTTTTTAAAATATATTTTTATTCTTTCTTTAAAAACAAAACAAAACAAAACAAAACAAGAAACAGCAAACAACAAACAAATTTTCTGCTGCTTTGAAAGCAGCACACATTTGTGTGTGCCCACTGCTTGTGTGTCTCTGCCTTGCCCGAGGAGCATGTGCCTTGCTTGAGTCCCCACGGTGAGTGGCAGAATCTGCCATATGGAGGTCACCTTGTCCAGGTCCATAAATAGCTCTTTTTCCTAAGCAGGGAAGGGAAGGAGCTACTGAGAGTAATGAAAGAGGAGGCTAGCTCGCATCCGTGGCACTGATTGGTGCCAGGGTTACAGCACGCAGAGACTTGTCATGCCAGCAGCAGCGATACCGTCAATCTGCAGGCACAGAAGTCACCTCCTTCCACCATGGAAACATGTGCCAGCCAGTTTTTCATTTCAGCTTTCACACAGGGGTTTGGATGCCTTTCAGGAGTGGAGAACAGATACTTCAGGAAAGGTGTCCTTGGGGAGACAGCAGCAGGCCCCAGGCAAAGGGATTTGCTGCTTAAGGACATGGGGTGGGGGCTGCCAGGTGCGTCCCCCGCTGTGGGTCAGGGCATGGAGGGAGTTTGATGAGCAGCACCATCCAACCCCCCCACTGCTGCTGAGAGCTCTGTAAAGGCACAGGCATGAAATGATGCAGGTACAGCGACAAAACCACCGTCATCCACCTCCTCAATTTGTGGCAAGGACTCCTCTTCCATGCACTGACAACCAGAGATGGAAATATTAAGAACTGCACCTTGTGCAATGAAATTTTTTGCTTTATTCAGCCTTCTAGATACCAACAACTATGAAAATGCTACAGCAAAACCACCTGATAGCCAACAAGGTGCTCAGTTAGCACTGAGTAATTGATACCTTCGTTTAAAAACACGACTGGAATGTGTCAGCCAGAATGTTGCGTCAGAATGACTTTCACAGAGCAGAAAGCACACTGAGGTGTTTGCATTGCAACATCCTGGGGAACAATGGGAAATTAAGGAAAACATGGTAAAAATTATGCTGCCAGGTAAATCACAGGAGATTTAAAGGAGCGTAGAATGCAAGGAGACAAAACTGTTTTCTTTGATTCTAATTCAAAATTATTTTAGAGTGCAAATACCTGAAATCTGAACTAGCACAACGCTCTTTTTGCCTCCAAGCATTTAGCTGGTAAGTCACATCAGGATATAAGGTTAAGGAGGAGGCAGAAGCATCGATCTTTTTGCACTCAGATTGCAACGTTTTAGAGAGTTACTCCTGGTGGCAGGGAGGTGGTAACCCAGCTGTCACCACCCTTTGTGAGGGTGATGCCAGTACTCTGCTCTCTCCTGCTCAAAACGATCCCCTCCCGTTTGTCAATATAGGAAGGGAAGAGCACTTATCCCTCCGTGACATCTTTTTGCATCCCACAGGCTGCAAATCCCTGGTTTGATCTTGTTCAGTGTGGAACATCTGACATGCCTGTGATGGGGAAGCTTTAACCGCTCTCATTCCTGCTTATGATACCCATGACTATGGGATTGGATAAAAGGGATGAACAGATGGATGGATCACGTATACACACTGCAAAGCCTTTATCCTTCGCTAGGTGTTGGTTTAAGTGATGCACAGTATTTTTAAATAGCCTCTTCTCTTTTTCCTTTCCCCTTCACAAGTTTTCCTCTAATGTTCCTACCCTCGGCAGTCTCTTCCCCCCTCTCCCATATAAACACTTTGAGCTCAAGTTTTGATATATTGAAAACACACCCAACCATGAAGCAGCCCTAAGCCAATGTTTCTTTTGTCCTTGCTCTTTAAAAGCTGTAGTTGCTGCTCAGATGAGGTAACGGGCCTCATAACACAAGAAGTATGTTTTTCAGAACTTAATGTCCTCTGCCACAGATGTCGTCTCTGCCAGAGGCTTATTAACACCTCAGAAGAGCAAAGCCCTGCCCACAAAGGGAAGGGAATCTAAAGAAGATACACAAACAAAGGAGGTGAATGTTAAAAGCAGCTAATGAGGGGGAAAAAAACCCTCCACCTTCCCATCACGGCACTTCAGAACAAGTAGCATTGCCAAGCACTAAAAACCTGGGGATTAAAGAGACAATTTAGGAAGACTTGATGTGGGGAATGGAAATCTCCTGGAAGACATTAAAAGAACACAGAAGATCAGCACACGTATTTGGGGAAAAGAAGAACCACCTAGAAAAAATATATCTATATATATATGTATATGGACAACTTTGCCAGGACTAACAGAAAAGCTATTAAGAAATTATCAGGCACATTTATTTCCTATAAAGGAAATTCAAATTTGAAAGGAAATTGAAACAGGGGGACATGCACAAAGAGGTTTCATTATCAAAAAAGATGTACATTCAAAGGAACTAACTGGAAAAGCAAACCTGTTTGTTTATCAACCTTTCTCCTTAAACCCATCCTCTTAGAAACACCAAAAAGCACTGAGATAACACATTCAGTTCACTGGCTTGTCTTTCCTGCTCTGGTAATGCTATCTGTTGTTTTTCAAATTATTTTTGTTCCCTCCACTGATGCACTTGGTCCTCCTTTTGGTTTCTAATAGTCCAAGACTGCCCCAGGGGCACTCAAGCAGCTCTGCCAAGGTGTTCATAGGCATCCCATGGGGATCCCACCACCTCATGCACTGGGATGGAGCTTCCCTTCTCTTTCTCCCTGGGGCAAAGTTAAGCAGGTGTCCTCTTATTCCTTTGGAGAAACTGAGACAGATCATAAAGACCAGGATTTTCTTGCCAGAGCAAGATCCTTGCTCAGAGACTCATGTGAATGGCAGGAATGTGGACGAGGTCTGGGACCAGACTGGAGGGTAAGACTCCTTGTACAAAAAATGGGTGGGTAAGAAGTAATTACGGGGCCACGAAAATCAGCAGAAATAAACAATAAGTCAGGACGTTCAAAAGGGCACTATGAGTGATCTGAGCCACAGCAAGGACAATAAAATCAGCCCTTGAGACTGTTGCTATTTAAAGAAATGTTTCATATGGAAATGAACAGCCCATAGAGGGATGAGCTGGGTTGGTAACACGTATAATGCTAAAACTGCCTGGCATTTATCCTCAGTGCAGCACACAGAGGCTGCAGGGACCTCTAAATATATCACAGGGGTTAAGAAAACTCAAGGGGCTAAAAGGATTCAAAGAGCTCTTAAGCCAGGTTAGACACTCCTGCAAGAACTGAATGGTAATTAAAGCCTGTCCAGTTAGTTAAGTTGCATCCACTCACTGAAGGAGAGGCAAACTTTAGCAGGGGTCTCACACTTCTTGCTTTTAGCATGAAAAACACGTCAATGTGAAAATTATCCTGAGCCACTCCACACTGATCTGAGGCTGCAGCAGATATTGAACAACTCATTCCTTGGAAAGAGCTGAACCACTGAGATGTCCTGGTCACGCAACGGATCTGAAAGTCCCCACGTTGATAAGGACCCTTGGAGGAGACAGTGCTGTTGTCCCTGTGGTAGCTTAATTCTTCATCTGTCACATGGCAGGGTCACAACCGTTCTTTGAGGCTCTCCAATGCATCCTTGTTATCAGCTCGTATGCATGGAGAGGAGACCCACAGAGCTCCAGCTCCACACGTGGGTCAAGCATCATGTGTTGGGCACTGGATGCACAGCAAGGAGTATTATAATTTTTCAAATTGTCCACCCCTTTCAGATGATCCATCCCCAGTTTTGTCAGCTGTCCTTTCCTCTGCAGGGCTGAGCCAGACCACAGAAAAGATTAGGATCATTCAAAGGGCAGAAGGATGCAGTTTGCCTCAGATGGTGCAGGCTTGGATTGCAGTCAAAGAACTGAATCTTCTGCAGAGATTAACAAGCTCCACAGGTGCAGGGGAAGAACAGGCTCTTCGAACACAGGAGAAGAAAAACACACAGTATGGAAAAATGCCCACTGCCTGACTCGCTACTGAAACTGTTAAACAACTGTCAGTGGGTTTTCTGGAGGGAGGTTGGGAGATGCAAAGGTGTGGAAATAGAAAAAGCAGCAGCCGCCGATGTCCCACAGGAAGGAAACGGTGGCCAGCGCTAGGAGATACAATCTGATCCTTTGTGTGTTTTGCAAGTTGCCTTGTTGGAATCAAAGACCGTAGAAAACCAGTTTGTGAAATAATGGTGGTGACAGAGCAGCACCTCCCCGTGTCAGGGCTGTTTCACAGAGTGGGGCTAATTCACCTTTTGTCTGCCTAATAGTACTGCAAAACCAGAATCCCACCGATCAGAGAGGCTGAGCTATTTCATGCTGTAAACTCTTTGCAGGCAGCCTGACAACAGAACGGGCTCTGTAAAGCATTTCTGAGTAGCAATGAGCCTCAAATGGCACTTCCCAAAGCCTTTCTATCCCATGGAGAGCAAAAAATATGGACAGGAAATACCAGCTTCTCAGGGAAGGGGCGTAAATAGCTCTAAGTGGGTATGGCAGCAAAAGCAATGTGATAATATGAAGGAAGAGCTGCTGAGATTATCAGTTCCTGGCATTATATTCCCAAAACACTCCTGAAGCCTCACAGCTTCCATATGGCTCATCAGACACATACAATAACATGATCTCTCAGAACATTCAGTCCTATAGAAAGGAAACAAGAAACACAGACACGTCCCTGTGCTCCTGCACACACACAGCAGTGACACCGGGGCCTGGAATAAAAAGGACAGGAGCAAATTCTGTGTTGGAGTCAGTTTCCTCCAGGCCTCCTGGTCACAAGTTCATTGTGAACATTAAACCTTTGCAGAGACGTTTGTGTGTTTTTTCCACACGGGGCACAGATCCCACAGAGGCACCAGGCCCATCTAATCAGGTGACACGTTTTGGGCTCAGTGGAGACAGGATTCAAACCCAAGCTCCCTGGGGGCATCCTGCAGGCCCCTACTGCAGACCAGGGGTATCACTGAGCACTTCCAGAGCCACAGCTCCATGTCAGCCTGCCAAAAACCCTGCCTGTGAGCAAACTGAGGAGCAATTCTGCTGGAGAGAGCAAAGCTGTACTAAAGTGATGGTGGCTCTGTGCAAACGTGGCTGTTGTCACATCCACCTCACGGACAGAGAATGTCCCATCCCTGGAAGGGTTCGAGGCCAGGTTGGATGGGTCTTGGAGCCACCTGGGACAGTGGAAGGTGTCCCTGCCCATGGCAGGGGGGTGGAACGAGATGAGCTTTAAGATCCCTTCCAACTCAAACCTTTCTGTGATTCTGTGACAGCTCAATGGGGCCTCAAAGTCCTCATCTCTTTGCACTATCAACAGAGCAAGGTTGTAAGAGAGCAGAAGTTGTTATTAGTAGTACTAGAAAAACTTGGCTTTTCCCTGGAGTTTTCCTAGAAAATGTCCTTGTGTGGCAACCCTGACCCATCCCAGAGCTGCTGGAAAGACGGCCTTCGCTGACTGCAGCATTTTATTTTCAGTCTGAGGAAGGTTCAGGACTGTAGCGAGCTCCAGAAAAACTTCTCAGTCATGGCTTGTAACCATGAAAACTCCTTCCCCAGCCTACTGAGGCTTAAAAAGATGCAGTTTCAGTTTCTGTGATTCTCTTCCAAGACTGATAAGCCAACAACAGTATTACTTGTTTCTCAGTCATCTGTTCTTCAGTTTTCAGAAACTATTTCAGTTCTGGCCTGCCATCTTTTTCCTTCTATGAGACTGTAGAAAGAAAAAAAGGATGAATCACCCTTTTTAAAATTACTTTTCCAAGCGGGGGGCTCCTTCACAAAGTTACTTACTCCTAGTATCCATTGCACTGCTCCTTCCGTGGTACCTCGCATTTCTTTGATGCTTCCTCTTCCCTCACTGAGCGGTTTGTTTATTTTTATTTTTTTTATAAGCCAAGCCTAATTCTTGGTTTTCTTGTTCAAACTCCTGAACCAAGCTCCTTGAGGAGTAAAGTAGGCATACAGAAAGTTAATGAGAATTTCTCCCTCTATCCCTGAGGATTGAAGAGGGGATAATTTAGGTAGTGTTTGGAACCAGCTCCGACCCTTTTAAGACTATCCGGCATCGCTGCGGGAGGAGGAGGAGGATCCAACTGTCCTACATTTTCCTCGTGGATGCTACCACTGCTAACAGAGCGTGGCTTTTCTTCCATGGCTTTCCTTCCGTGGCTCTGGCAGGTCTGAGCAGAGCGGGTGCAGCAGGAGCTGCAGTGCTGAGCACACAGCCCCGTGCCAGCGCCCAGGCAGCGCCGGGATCCGCGCGGCGACAGGCTCCTGGCAATAAGCGCTAATTTCCGTCACTTCCCTCCATCGGACACCCCGAAAGCTGATGACTGGTTATGGCACCTTCCGCTGGATGTGATCATCTCATCATCTCCTAATTAGCCGGATCAGCTTTCCTCCTCATCACGAGCAGCCACTGAACGCCTTCTCTCTCTTCCCAGAATGGGCTCTCCCCCCGCTCTGCTCTGCCGCGCTTCACCCTGGGAAACGTTCTGTGATACTTTGGATCCCTTGTAAACCGTATTCTTCCATTTGGGCAGTCTTTCAACTCCATGAAAGTTACACGTTGTTTTCATTTCTTCTCAAGTACCTCAGGTCAAAGAAAGACCTGTGTCACAGTGGCTCTAAAAGCCTAATAAAGTCTTTCATCCAGAGACCTGCTTGCTGGCGCAAAGTCAGGGAAAACAAACTAAGTCATCGAGTGTTGTTCAAACTGTCAGATCCTTTTCAGCATGCTCTTCCTGCCAGCCTGTTCGTGTGCGTTTGGGGGCTGGGATGGGGAGGAAGGGAAGGGGGGGAAAAAAAATTCCTGATGGCAGAAAGCCCATGGAACAACTGGCACCTTTCCAAAGCAGCCTCCCCCCGGCCCCCAGCCCGCCTTCGTGGGCACAGGCGTCTGCCAATCTGTTCTGCACACACACACATGCACACACACACTGCGCAACACAAGCAACAAAATGACTTTCCAACAACTTTGCTCACAAGTGCCACTCTACCCCGAGTTTGGCACCTTGAGCTTGCTCCTCACCCCCGCCTCTCCGGGCTCTGCCTCCCAACGAGCTGGACAGGTTCCAGTGTTTAAAAGCCCATTTAACCACTCCCTTTTGTTTAGAAATACTAAGCCTTGATCTGATTTTATCGACCCTGCGGTGCCAAGAGGAGGAGGATGCTGAGGGTTTCTGAGGATCCTGCAATGAGCTGAAAAGCTCCACGAGCCCTTCAAGAAGGCTTTGCCCACTTTGCAGCAGCCCTAGTGCTATTGTGGAGCCCCAGAAGGAGAGAATGTACCATTTATGGGACCACACAGGATGGCTTCCACTCTTGCTGTTGTGCACGTTTTTCCCTTTAAAAACTTCATTATTGGCACTGAGGAGCTGAAATTCAGCTCTGTGCTTGGCTGGCACTGTCGTTTGATGGTTAAATAGCTTTCTTTACACTCTTCACCTTGTTCAGTGCTGCTATGCCCAGAAAAATCAGAGCAGCAGGGGAGTGAGGCAAAGAGGTACGAACAGGACCTCTGCTCTGATTGACAATTGTAATCTTCCTGGGTATTGTTAGGAGACATCTTTCTGCACTTGATAAACCCAGCATGATTACATGAAACATATCCTTTTAAAATATATTTCTCTTTTTCATAAAGCAGGTAAAGCCAACTGCATTTAGAGCTAATTTCAATTCCTTTGTACAGTGTAGCATTTGGATGCCCTCTTAAGGATGCTGGGTTTGAAAGTTTGTCTTTTCTCATAACCCCAGAGAAGCTCTTAACATCAGTGACAGAAAGGGCTGTCAGATTACAAGTCAGATAGAACCAGAGAGCTCTGGAGTAACAGGAGACCCTTTCCAAAAATAAATCTCCATTTCCTACATGATTATTTCTGAGTAAGAACACAAATTCTGTGGAAAGGTGTAACCACACACTGACCACTGAGATCACCAGCCACGTCTTGGTTCTTCATATCCATCATTCCACCAGTTCTGTGCTGTGGCTCATCAGGGCACTGCTAAACAGGGGGAGGAATTTAAACATCCACAGAGCTGCTATAAATTTGAATGAATGCGAATAGTTTCTCATCTATGGCAATTTGCACCAATCAAGGCTGTACCTTCATGTATCCGGCAATCTGGAGGAAAGAGTCTGCCTCCTGCTAGGCAGTTACTGACACATTTTTAGCTTCCCTACGCTGGCTCTGCCCTCCTCTACTTTTCATTTCCCACCAAAGAGAAAACATAAAGGAAGTGATGATGAACAGGCAGCTGTGGTCAACAGAAGAAGTAGCATGATCGAGAGAGATCCCATCTGAAAGTTCACACAGGAACAGCCTCACTGGCATTGAGAACAGCAGAGCCTGGAACAATATCACTGAAAAACAAATTACACACAGCCACTCTCCAAGTCCAAACCAGTCAGATATTTTTGATATCCTGCAGCTTCAAAGGGGATAACAGGCAGTTGAGTGCTGGTGCTGAAGATCACGTTAGCCCCACCGGATTATTCAGGTCATGCTAAACAGCAAATTCAGTGGATTAAAAGAGTTCTCATTCCTGCTGTGCACTTTCAACAGTCTGTAAGTTACACAGAGGGCTGAGGATGCTATGTACGTCGCACGTCTTGTGTAGCACTTTATAGTCAGACAAGCTCAGCAAGGGGCATCTGCCTTCCTAAAAATTGCCATTGACCCACTCCTGTTCAGGAACACTGAGAAACCAATGGACTCACCCAGCAGCTATGTGAAAACCTCTTTGCCAAGCCATGCAGAACTCACTTTTGTGTCTGCAGTGCATCGGCGCTGTATTACCATGACAAAACCAAATTGCCACCATTGAGGACGGCCTTTGCTAACACAACAGCCCTTCTCTGGTAATAAACTCGTGCGCACAAATGACGGCACAATGAGGGGATGTGGAACTGCTAGAGAATCTCTGGGGTAGCAGCCAACAGCTTTTCAGCTTTTTTCTTGTCTGACCCAAGTCATTCTCCACGCAGGCGATGGTGTAAAGTTCAGCAGCACAAAGCTTGGGCAACACGAGGGCAGTGTCATTGTCTCACATTAATGTACAATTCCTACAATTGATGCACAGCAAAGGCAGCACGGCCCCAGTTGTCACTGCAAAACATTTCGGGGGTTCTTCTGTGTTTAGCACTGTCTTTGCTCTCATTATGGGTCAGTGAAATCATGGGTGTTCCTGCAGAATGTCCAAAATCTGTGTGGTACCAATGCCCCTATTACAGAAAACACCCACAGTAATTAAGGCTGTATTTCAGATGTCAATTAAAAGGCTTTTGCAATCATTACAAATGAGGATGTACTGGGAAAAGAGGTCTGGGGACAGGCAGGAAGAGAAGCACCCAGGTCTGACCCAGCTCCTACCACCTTCTTGCCAATCCCCAGCCCAGCAGAGCCAGAGCTCCCCAGAACCATTCTGTGGTGGTCATTGCTCATTCAAAAAACCAAATCCTTCAATGGGTGAGTGAGCAAATGGCAAATAAATGAACAGTGGTATTTCTGCTTGATTTTTCAAAATACCTTCTGCTGAGCTGGTCTCTGATGTCTAATAGAGATATAAACTGTGCCGTTCTCTTCCCTTCGTGGGGAGCAGCAATGGGGTTTGCCCTCTCCCCCACTGCCCATGCTGGAAAACTACTAGGAATTAAATATCATTGTCTTCTACCTCTGTCAAAACTGGGAGAGATTAGCTGACAGGCTTAAAAAAATATTATGGAAACTGATAGACAGAGACACCTACACACTGCTTCGTATGGCACAGAACTGCTTTCCCAAGGAAAAAAAAAAACTGGGCTAAAAATTAAAACGGTCAGTCCCTGAGCAGGTCAAGACACCGATATGAGCTTGTTGGTAGTGGGCTGACAGATTCCTTGTGGAGGCAGACAGCTCTCCTGAGATTCAACCAACAATGTGAGAGAAGGACTGGGTTTAGAGTAAAACACTAAGCCTTGCACAAGGGTTTGGGAGGAGAATTCTTCACAAGACTAAACTCAATCAGCAGTTTCACAGAGCAGCTTGGACCTCACAATCAGCACATTATGGACTCAAGTCCCACGCTTGCACCCAAAACTAGAAGCTGAAGTGGCCTTTCTTCCACCCATAATTATCATCTTACTGGTGTGTTAAGACAGAATACAGCACAATTTTAACAGACACTGTACTCATTAAGTCCTCAACAAACATTACATCAATACAACAGCAGCGCAGCATTCACTGTAACAATTTGACAAAGGTTTTTTCACAGAAGTTTGCAGGCATTCCTGGGTACTTTTTCAGCTAAGAAAAATCACCCAGAGCTCCCACAGAGGACACCTCGAGGGTAGGAGATGGCAAAGCTGCACATTCATCACCAGCAGATCAGGGAGCAGATGGAAAAACCACAGAAAGAGGTTGCACTGAGTTTGCTGTTTCTTTAAGTCGCTGATGGATTCACACATGATGCAACTAGACACAACACAGCACTTGCATCTTCCTGCATCAGTGATTCTGCAGACATAGATCTTCCCACCCTCCTTTTCCCCCTCCCAAGGCCCAGATGTAATTTTTGTCTGCAACTGGATACAATCACTTTCTGCACACAAGTCCAGCAAAACAAAACATCCCATTTTCAGTTCACAGAGCTGCCATGGCAGAAATAAATATTATTTTGCTTGATGGGGTTTTCTTTCTGGTTACTGTTGTGTTGTTTTCCAAAAATCATTGTTCTTGCGGAACAATTTAACACAACGCATTCTTCCTGATTCAAGACTTTGCAGTTAGCTGAACAGTAGTTAGGTTCTCAGTGAAAAAGCAAGTCCTTCCAAGCCAAACCCCAAATTTCTCTGAAATCTCAACCTTTAGACAACTTCCTAAATCAACAAACCTGAGACAGCCACTGTGCCTCCTCCCACTTCAGCAGGAAATGACCCAACACAAATCTCTGCACCACTGCCATGGTTTGCAAGCAGAAGGTGACACCTTTGGGTTCGTCCCTCTGCTTGGAGCATGCTGTGGCTGAGGGAAGGCTGCTGGGCACAGAGTAACCCACTCCTTATTTCCTGGACTCTCTTGGCAATTGGTATCTGCATTGCTTGAGAGGCAAAGGAGAACTGGCTGCCTGATGCCCCAGGAGTTTAGGACAAAACCCAGAGCAGAGCAGCAGCCTTGCACCAGCCACCACTGAGGCTGTATTTTCAGAAGCCCTTGCTTGACATTGCTGAATTGAGGCAGGGGATGAGCCCTCCTTGTAAGAGAAACCTGCTTAAGTTAGGGCTTTATGGTCCTGGCTCAAGCACGTGTAAAGGAGCCTGAACTCTGTTTGCAGGAGGCAGCTTCAGGAATTAGCCTCTGTTTACTCCTCTCTCCCTTCTCACTTCAGTTGCCTGATCCGGTGGTAATTTTCCTCTCTCTGGTGCCTCCCTCCCCATCCTTTCCTTCTCTCTTCCCACCCTGTCAGCCAATGACAAAAATAGAGATGAGAAGAGACACAATTGCATAAAAGAAGGGATTTTTCCATCTTTAATCACAGAGGGGGATTGGTTTGTGCTCTGCCTCACTGCAAAAGCTTCGCAGGTTGGGCAGGTAAGATTTGAAGGGAGGCTGTGTGATGCATCGAGCTGAGCTGGCCCTTGACCTCCAGCTCCCTGCCTGCTCTGCCTCCAGCTTTAGTGAAGGCACCAGGCGTGAAATGGCACCAGCAGTGCTGCTTGGTGCTTTTCTAAGCAGCCTTGGAGAGGAGGGAGCAGCCGTCTCAAATGCGCTCCCTCCGTTGTGTGCCCACCTTCCTCGGGCACACCTGGGGGGAACCTTGCTCTGGGTTTGCAGCACGAACACAGAAAGCACTTTTCTGTGCACACACTGGCTCTGTGTGTGCAGATACAACGCTGTCATACTGCAAGATCGGATTCCATTTAAAAAACCTGAGTTACTGATAACTTAAGATCGAAGGAAAAAGAAAAATTAATCGATGCTTACCTTGCTTTTTGGCAGGCTGGGCTTGGGGGTTTCTTGTTCCTCAAGAGGACTGGACTTTTTGTAGCTAAGGAAAAAAAGGAAAATATCATAAGAAGAAAACAAAAGAAGAAATTATATCGGCATACCATTTTTTAAAAAGCTGTATATGCTTTAGTTTTATCTCTGCATAGCATTACAACTGTTCAGATTAAACTTTGCAAAAAATTATTCTCCATAGGTATATCCTCATTTTCATCAGACACCATCAGTGCTCTGATCTTTATTCACTTGGAGAACTGTTCTTTTCCTTCCAGCTCTTTGCTTTCTTGCAGTTTGCCACATTTGAAACTGAGGCTGGCCCTGAACTGCTCTGAGACATCTCAGTATTTTCGCCAGGGTAGTTTATCACCAAACTCAATATATTTTTCTGCTCCGCAACAGACACCAGTTTAACAAAGGATGAATTTCCAGGTACCGTCAGCACAACCTGCAGGATGATCCCTCACACAAACCAGGGCAATTCCATGCATTTCCACCAGCACCATGGCAAACCACTCAACCTTGTCTGAATGCAGAGGTGGGTCCTCTGAGCAACAACACGTGCTGCCTTGCCCTCCGAGCAGGGTCTCATTGCCTTTTTTTCCCTCCTCCATCCTGATTTCCAAGAGGAACAGTCCTGTTCTTCACCTCCATAGCCATTTGTACCAGCACAAACCAGGTTCAAACCACAGGAAAGCCCCAAGAGGAGATGCCAAGCCCATGGCACTACTGGCCAAAGGGACATAGCCCTGATGCTCAGTGTTTGATTGTATATTCCCCATACAAAATCATGTCTTTTCAGTGGACTACTAACAGCTCTCAAAATTAACCACAAGGAAGCAGAGAGACTCCATTCAGAGATTTGAGCCAACAAAATATAAACACAGAACTAAAATCATTCCCATTATGAATTTTTTTAATAAATGCTGCTCAGTAGGGCTACATAGAGGATTTTGTCTAGTGTACTTTGGTCTGGACGTCTTACACATATTTGAGAAATTTCCCAACACAATTTTTGCAGAGAAATGAATCTATCAAGATTAAAAACTTTCCCCGGAAATTTACTGTAAATATTTTTTTAACCTACTTTTCTTCCTCACCCTCTCCCCAGGAGCTCTTTGTCTCACATCAGTGCTCTGCCACTCTTGGATCCTATGAGTCCTTCTGCCTCGATGCTTCTTGGGATAAAATGATCCTTCCCAGGAGCTCTGATAGGCTGCTTTAAATCAGCTCTTTCTTGATTCATGCATTTCACATTTCTCTCTCCTCTCCATTCTTGCAGCTATAATTACTGGCAAATTTAAATTTTATTTAAAAAAACCAAACCAACCAAACCAAACACAAAACAACAAAAACCAAGCCACAAAGAAACACATGAAAAGCCCACTAAAAGGCATCCTAAACCCCTCTTCCTCCCCAAATATTCACCTTTTCCTGCTGGAAATGACCCCCACTGAGCTGTGCTCAGGATGGCAGCAGGGCTGCCCGAGCCAGATGGAAGCTGCTGAAGACCTTGGAGATCAAGCCACCAGCCTTCAATCTTGACATTTGGTCGTGGGTGGCAGATTTTTTTCCTTTCACACTTAAAAATGTTGAAAACCACAGTAGCTGTCTTTAACAGGGAACTGGAGGCTGATTAGCCTTATCTTCTTCTGTGTAGATACAGATGTTGAGAAACAATTTCCCACCCACATTGGCCAGAACTGGTCTCTGGACCATTGGCCAACACACAATCTGCCATCTCAAGCCCTGCACCCTCCAGAGATCTCTAATGGGGTTTTGGTGCCATTCAGGACATGGGAATCAGGGAAAAATCAAGTTTCTTTGCTGCCCTGGGAACCAAGCCTCAACATCCCCACACTTTTAGCATCATTACAGAACAGTCTCCTGACGGGCCAAAAAAAATGAGCCCCCTCTTCCATTCATGCTCCCCCCAGGGCATGATGCTGAACCAGAAGGACCTTTCTGATCTCAGGTGGCAGCAGATGGGACAATGCTCCCCTTTTTTTTTTTTCCAATAAGAAGGATCCTTCTTCATCTGCTTTCATTAAACCATGTGCCTGCACCGTGAGCTCAAAATGACACTTTTGAATAATTTAAGATAACGATAATAGAAACATTAAAAAAACCCTCTCATAGAGACCAAACCCGATTCCTCTCACAGCTTCTGAATTAGTTTCTCACTTGTAGCCATTTCTGCTCTATCTTAAGAGCTATTAAAAAAAAAAAAAAAAAAGGCACGATAGAAGGGAATATTAAGAAATCACTAATGCTTTTTTGAAAGCACCTATTTCTTAATCTTCTACAGGACTATTTCTGGATTCCTGTGCAGCTTTCATCTTTACCCTGAGTGTTTTACAAGGCACCTCACACATGCACAGCCCGAGTCCAAAGAGGACGGGTTGTTTTTGCGCATTTTCCCTGCAGCTGTTTTGTTCCATTGGAGATGATGCCTCACTGGGTCAGGA
>VZTJ01001560.1:1344024-1377553 GCA_013397795.1 Orthonyx spaldingii | reverse complement strand
TTTTTAATTTGCTTTCAGGGATGAGCTTTATTTACCAGACAACAGTAACCATTTGGATTTCCCAGCTCCAAAATTCCTTGCAGGCATTCTGAATATATTAGGATGGTTTGCTTTTATTTTTTTTCCTTTTAAATCCTATTTTTAAACCCTGGAATGCTGGCTCTGACACAGCTGGGGACTTTGCTTGCTTTTTCACATTTTGCTTTCAGGGGAGGCAGAAACACCAACTACTCCTAAAACACCAGGATCAGGACATCATCATTTTTTCCCCAGCAACATCTGGAATATTAAGAGGCTGGAGTGGGATTGGAGTTGTGTTGGATGAACCAATCTCCGGCAGGAGCCTCCCCCTGCTCGCGCAAAGGGAGAAGCAGCCGGAACGTGAGGAGCAGCAGCCGCACTCACCGCTCCGTGACTCCAGCTCCATGCCTGCACTTCTCCATTGATTTATGGGGCAGCTCATTTCCAGACCCACCTCCTTCAGGAGGAGGAACTTCAGCTCGATGTGGATAATAGGGTCCTATAGCCCTTAAAGCAGTCACTGCTTCTTCCTGGGGTGGGGAGGGGAGTGTTATGGCAGGGAGAAATATTCCTCCGCCCTTTGAACGGGTGTGGAAATGAACCAGAGAGAGCTAATGCATTTTTAATTTAAATAAAATAAAATAAAAAATGTAAAGCTCGTAACCCAACACAGAGCTTGGGCTGTGGAGGAGGAGATCCCTCACCCCATTCCCAACGTGAAAGCTGCACAATGGAAGACACACTCGCCTTCCGCCCATTCAATCTCTGCCTTACATCTCTATATCTATACACAGATGCCCCACAAAGACATATTTTCTACGTTAAGCCTATGGATTACTGGCTCAGGCCCTCACAAAAAAAAAAAAAAAATAAAAAAAAATAAAAAAAAATGTTTCCAAGGCAACGAGCCAGGGGTTGCTATGGCATCTCGGAGCGAGCAGCTGGGCCAATCCCGCTCCCTTCGAGCTGGGAAGGCGCAAAGCCTCTAAATTTAATGTCAGTGCGGAGAGGAAGGGAAGCTGTTGAGGCATGCATGATGCTGAGCGTGCGCTTGCTAAATGCGGACAACATGGCCCCCATGATTAGGACCAGCACACTAATGAATATTCATTGGGCTGATTAAAGCAAAGTCAATTAACTACTTGACTGCTTGATTTTTTGCTGGATTTTAGTCGTCTCTTTTAACCATTTTGCCACTGGGGATGCTCTTGTTCTCCCCTTCATCTCCCTCTTTCCTGCTCTATATTTCCTTCACTGGCAATTAAGGTTTAGATTTTTTTTCTCTTGTCTTTATGCTTTTTGCTGACAATAACCCGTCCTCCTCATATTTTACAGCTCACTTTATCTCACCAATAAATCGCATTCTTCTAGAGTCACTGTCTTCCACTACTGTTGCAGGTAAGGCAGAAGGTCACAGTTTTCCATCAATTTTTTTAAATCTCACATGCGATTTAATTCCAAATCCGCAGCTAAGCAATAATGCTGATTTTCTACTTCACAGTGGGATTTCCCTCCATCACCACAGCCCTTTGTTTTATAACACAGGGGGTTGCTGTGATCCAGGTCAAGGGCTGCAGAATGTTTTTTTATTTTGATTTGTTAGGTCAGAATTCCTTCAGACAGACAACTCAGACTGAATGTTCTAGGAAACCTAAAGGGATCCTAAAATAAAACAACAATTCATTAAAGATGGTTTTCAATTTAGAGAGATGTCTCTCCCAGTGCAGTAGTGATGTAATAAGACTGTGAAGAGGACTGCATATTTTATAAAGATCATTTTTCAGAATGTGCCTGAAAACTAAAACATGTGATTAAATTAAAAATAAATGAAAAATTGTTGGTCGAAAAAAGAAAAATCCACATTTGTGAATTCAGCCCTTACAACATAACCTGGGAAAATACATCAATTTTCACCGTGTTCTTTGGCTTGTTCTGAAAACTCTCTCAGGTTCCTGTATTACGTATACAGAGAAAGATGCTTTTACATGACAGTTATGACTCTCCTAGAATGGAGTTATTAATAGTTTAAAGTAATATATCTGATGGAAAGATTGGAAAACCTGACCATAATCACCCAGCATTTGGGCTCCTGCCTTTGTCAGCAACTGAAGGAAAAACATGCAGAAAAAGGCAGAGTGTACAGCGGGGTAGGGACAACACTGACTTCAATACTGTTTGTTCAGTTCAGCTACTTGAAAGCAAAAAAAAAAGAGGAAAAATAGTGAAAGAGGAAAAATTAGCAAGAATATAACTGTGCATGGGAAATTTGCATTATTTTTAAGTGCGAACTAAAAAATGCTCAGTTTCCATTATATAAATTCCATGGATGTACTGGTTTCTCTATCATTTTGCTGGATGATGCATATATTTACACATCTTCATAGGTACACAGTTATAAAAACAGACAGCTGCTTTTCCACCAAAACACAGAAAACCAGGAATGACAATGTTTCCCTACACAAGTTGTATTTTGGGAGCGTGACGCGGCGTTCCCCGCAAACCCGCCGCGTGTCCAGCACCCCCCTACTAACACCGTTATCCCAACTTTTAATCTTCTCATTTGCAGCCCAAGATTGGGCCCCTGTTTGGGCTCAGGGAGTCATCCTGAGTGGTGGGGAATGCTGCTGCAGGGAAGAAATCACAGGCACGAGTCGGAGCGCGCGTCCCCGGATTGTCGAGATGACGCCCTTCTTTGCAAAGCTTTATGTTCCTGCCATCAAAATCAGGAATCTGCATAGCAACACTCAGCTCCACGTTGCATCCACCCAAATCTGAAGAAAAACCCCCAACAAATAATTACCCGCTTACAAATTAAGAGAGCAGCAAAAGAAAAGGAAGAGGAGCACGTTAAGCTGCCACGTTCAATTTAAAGAAATATAGATTGGGGGCTCTGTTTCAAAATAACACTTTTTCATCTCTGTGCAGTGCAAATTTCTTCACAGGGGGCAATGTGCAAGCATAGATGTGCATGCACACAAAGAGAAGTGGAGTAATTCCATTCTTGCAAAAAATTTAGAGAGCTGGATTCAAATCCTATCTAGGTCACAAATGAAATGTAGTCAGCAACCTACAACACAGGGAAATAAATGAAAGAAAAAGACAAAATCCCAGCCCAGTGCCACACAACTCAGCAGTCTGCAGTTCCTGGTCATGAGAGGCCACAGCATTAGCCAGGCAGGGTGTTGCAGGTCAGGATTAAGACGCATTAACAAATTCATGTGGAGGAAGCTGGGCCAGCACCTGCCCATAATTTGCCAATTCACTTTGCGCCCCTTCCATGTGAATCAAATTCTCTTTTTCTACTTGGAGGATGATTTTTTTTTTTTTTTTTTAGATAATGTTATACTGGGTAAAATGTACATCCTCAAGCGGTGAAAAGCATTTTAAATCAAAATTTACACACGAGCAACACAATTATTGCTTTTATATTGTGAATGATACCAATGTAAAAATGCTCAAAGATATGTATGTGAGTATTCACACACTCATACAGAGAAATGACAGGAAACTGCATCTCTTCTGGTTCTAAGACACGTTGCAAATTCACTAAACAATAAAAAAAACCTCACCACAAAAATATAAACCAGGAATCTACATCTGCACAAAGGAAAATATTCTGAGCGCAAACCCATTGCGGGAACAGCAAATTCAGGGTTAAGTCCCTGGATTCCTGTCTGATACTCTCAGCCTTTCATCATGTCTCTATGAATTTTTATTTCTGTACTCTGGGGTAAATTAAGGCTGATGGTGTCAATACGGGGTTTTGAGTCCGATTTCAACGTTTCTCATGTTTCGCCTGTTTAACTCAGACCCTTTAAGTTTGATTTTTCAACAGTTTAGGAGGAAGGCTTGGGGGTGTTCTAATCCTCTTTCGAAATGCCATATTTTCCAGGAGGCTATTCCCCACCGAACTCGCCCCCAACACGTTGTGTCAGGGCAGGAGCCATTTTCCCAGGCAAAACAAATTCCTCAATCCTGGAGAGCTGATGCTGAATGAACCCCAAGAGCAGGAGCACCGCGAGGCTGCGGAGCCCCTGAGCTCCTGCATCCCCCTGCTCCTGAAAAAAAACCAGCCCCCCAGAACCCTCCAGGAAAAGCCTGATGCGTTTGAGATTAAGAACGTGCTGTGTCTGGGATTAAAGCAGAACACGTTTGCAGCCCTCGCAGTGCTAACCAACCAGAGGAGTTATCTAATGCAGGATTCATGTGATTGCTTGAATAATATTGCAGGAGACGCCGCGTCCCTTCCTCCCTGCGTGCACAGCCTCGGTGCAGGCACACACATGGTATTTCTAATAGGATCTCTTCTCCCCTCTCTCTCTCTCTCTCTCTCCCCCGCTTTCACAATCTGTCGCTCTCCAATCTGCCCACTCTGCTCTATTTTCCCATCCAATATTCCCCCTCTAACACCTTCCCCTCCTCTTCAGCCCCCACCCTTGTTCCCTCTCCCCCTCCTCCAGGTTCTGCTATCGGCCACCTTAACCCTGGTCCTGAGTTTTGGGTCCCTGGATATTGAAAGCATTTAGCAGAGTGGTTCAAAAGAACCAATAAAGCAGAAAGCAATTTCTCCCCTACTACGTAAATATGTAAATAATGGGGTAACCAACTAACTAACCCCTCTAATAATTTGGTGCCTAAATTTATTTATTTATTTTTTGCTGGACTATGTTATTAATATTTTATCTCACTTGGTGCTATTTTATCAGAAACTTTACAAACAAGTTCACTATTGCTATCTCCTCTTTGTGCAGGGGAAGCAGCAGCAGAGGGAAGGGAAAGGCTCAGTCAGAGCTCCCCAGCAGGCTGGTAGTGTAGCCTGAAATAAATGAGGTCTCCTGGGTTCCAGTTCAGTGGTCTAACCATTAGTCTCTGACTAAGAAACAAATGCAGAGAGGCCAGAAAATGTGTAAATTAAAGCAACACTTCACTTTTCCTTGTAGTCTGTAGAATAATTACAAGATGCAGATGTAGCTAGAGATGCCTGAGGCTTTGGTGATCCCAGGGATACATTTCCAAGATCTGGCTTTTCCTCCAGACCATCCTGTTGCTCTTAGGTGCTGTAAGAACTACTCAGCCTGACTGAAATTTGGCCATAACCTGGGCAGCACAGGGCACAAACACAGCTAAGCAGAGCAACTGGTTTAAGGAGTTCAGGGGAAGCATCAGGCTTTATCTAGGCCTGGCAGGATTATGGAAATAAGTATTTAATTTCCCAGAAGAGAACAAGCTCGTGGCCAGCTTATGTGTGCCTACACATGGCCACATCCAGGGACACAAGGGAACACGGGAGAGCTCCAGCACCGCACGCAAGGAGGGGAGAAAAGGGTTCACACACTGTGTGAGACAATAACAGCTCTTACCACGAGGAAAGATTCACATTCAAACTCTTAACTTAGAGGTTGTAGGTGTCCCATGGTTTGTGCCATGCTGCACAGCCCACGGGATGAGAACAGCTCTGATCCCATGGGCAGTGGGCATGGCAGCAGCATTGGAGAGGGGATGCAGAGCAAGGACTGCTCTACGATCTAGTGACATAAAGATTCTAGGAGATTAGGACACTCAGCTTCCCTTTCCTAAAGATGAAAGCACCTGCCACAAGGAAAATGAATACTGTCCCCCATACAGGAAGCATTAAACCCCATTGAAACCGAAGCCAGTCCTGCAGACCAAGCAAATGCTGCATTTAAGCACAAAAAGAAACCAAAGCTCCTTAAAGGTCCAAAAAGCTGAGTTAAGTTCTCTTTCTCTCAACTCACATCTGCTACATGTTATTTTTAGACAGAGTAAAACACAGGGCAAGAGATCTTATGGACGGTTGCAAAGCAATTCCTGTGTTACACAGCACCAGTCAGGAACGCCAGAGAGCACAGAGCTGCTCTGGGAGAGGTGTGATCCAGACCTCTCCCGTGGTTGGAATCATGATTATTACTGCAGGAACCTCAGCTATTCAAGCTGTTCCCCTGTATGGAACTTTTCCAGCACCATCAGGTTCCTCAGCACAAGAGAGGTGTGAATATACAGGAAGTTCAATAAAGGACCACAAGGATGGTGAAGGGACTGGATTATGTTTTATCCAAGGAAAGGCTGAGACAGCCAGGGCAGTTTAACCTGCTGAAGAGAAGGCTCAGAACATCCAACCTTCTTTACCAACAAGATGGGCTTCCTGCCTTGAGCAAGTACATCTCTATAGAAACAATCCAAGAAGAGATCAGACATGATAAAGATGTAAAATGTCACAGCAATTTAGAAAAGCTGAACCCGAGGACTCTAAACTGGTAAATATGACTCTCATAACTAGCAGAAAATATTTGCAATCCTGTAAACATATACAAACTCCTAAGATCTGTGGCAGATTTCTGAGGTGTGACTAATTCCCTCAGCACAAAGGTGACACTGTTGTGACAGAGCACTTGCAGCTCTGAACTCTGAAACCAATATGAAACCACTTCCTACTCTCTTGGGTTTGGTTGTGGGTGATGTAACTTTCCTATGCCAATACAAACAGGTTTGAAAATCAGGCTAGAGAGAGTCAAAGCCTCCAGGCTTTAAGTAAGGACACAATCATCATCTTTTCAATGTGTGTGCGGACACTAAAAATCCAGAAGACTTCACACCCTGCTATCTTCTCCTGGCTGAGGGTGCAAGAGGTTGTGCATTGACTCACTTGATATTGTGCCTACAGGACATCAAGACCCCTCCAAACACTCAATCCCTCAGTGCACGGGTTGCCCACATGGGGATCCCAGCTCCAAGGAAGCCCTGAGATTCATCACGAGCCAAATGTGCTCATCTTGCACAGACATTTCAGGCTCAGAGGAGCCAATCTCTGCTCTCCCTCCACCCACACCACATTTCTGCCCTCTGGCTTCACCCACCAAGGCCTTTGTGCTGCTCAGCCCCTGCAGAACTTGAAGCCCCCTCTGTGCTGAGCCCACCCCTTCCAACAAGTGCAAGAGGGAGGCAGGAGCAGCACTCACGAGTGCCCCGGCAGAGCTGTGCGCACGTCACCTCCCCAGGAAGTTGTTTGTATTCTTGGGAGAATGTTGAAAAATATCTCTGACCCCCAAACATTTACCTTTTGATCGGAGGTTTCCAATGTTGCTGTAGTGTATTAAAGCTGAGATGCTCATAAAAAAACCCTTTGTGTCAACATAGTAAATGACTCTAATTAGGCTGGTGGTGCAATGAAAATGCTTAATTCATTCTGATGAGGCAGAAGGAAGAGCTAAAATGTTTATAGACAATGGGTGAACAGGGAGATATAATGCTGAGTGCCAGCTTTAAATGCAAATTACCACAGAAATCTTTCCCTCTCCACCATCCCGTTCCTCCCCCTTCCTCTCTCTCTCTGTCGCCAGCACCACACTGTAATCTCCTAGTGCAGTAATTAGAAGTGAAAGGAGCCACATAGAGGGGCCTCTAAAGGCAACACTAAAGAGAATTACAGGAAAAAATACCTACCTTTAATAGAAGACAGCACTATTTTCCAAAGTGCACCACCATTGCAGCACTTGGCATGGTGGTAGGATCAGAGAGGTGATAATTTGGAGGGGCATTACTGAAATGGGGTGTAAATGTCTCATTTCTCCCTCCATCCAAACTGGCTTCATCTATAGTGTCTGTTCACAGGGCTGGAGCTTCTTTGCCTTTTGGAAGAAGGCCAGGCCAGTGGTGACAAGCAAATATTTTGGGGGTGAAGGCTCTCAAAGTGTTTCTTCACCTCACCAGAAGTACAGAGCTGCAAGTGGACAAGAGCTGTGAGCTTGAAAAAACACACCCCAGAAGTTGCCATGAGAGACTAAACATGGAAACCTTGCACAGTCATCCTTAGAAATGCCTCTCATCACACTTGCAGTATCCCACCTTCTTTTAGAAAAGAAATTCTACATTTGGTGAGAAAGAAAAGATGAGATGGGAAGAGGACAAAGAGGAAGAGAGAAAAGGCAACCAGTGTTTGGTTTTCGGAAAGGGTGTGACACTTTTCTTTAAACATTCCCATTTGAAACATCCAGAACAGCTTTTCCTTGAGAGCTAAAGTGAAGCAATGCTCCTGATGCCAACTTGACAGTGTCTCAATGCTTTGGGATCACCAGTATCAGCAATGCACAGCAGAGTACAGATGTGTCTTAGAGCTTCACATCTGGAGTCTGAGCCAAAACCAGGGTTTGTTTCATTGTCTGTGAATTAAATGCTCTCAGGCCTGTTTCAGCATTGAGCAAATCCCCTTCTCCTTCCCACACACAGGCACACAAATCACCCCAGTGCTGCAGAAGGTCAAATCAGGAGACTAGAAAATCTGTCACAGTCTGAGACTATGAGCCAAATGAACTCCTGGTAAAAAGCTGCTGAAATTACACTCTGGATTGAAAACCCTGAAACAAAAATATTTTCTTTCCTGCTTGAAGCGGCATTTGAGCCTCAAGCTTAAGAACAGGTGAGTATATCCTGAGGCACACAAGCAGGATAAGGTAGATGTGGACTTTTGCCAGCAGGAGTTGAGCAGGGCAGGGAAAAGGGGCAGAATTTTTGCAGGCACTACGAGTTTTTCTCATCTTTCCACCCTGACACAGCTGTGTTGTCAGTGGACAAGGTCATGCTCGCTGTGGGCACATCATTTAACACCGTGCTCACCTCTGCAGGCAAGCCCGGTGATGTGCCCTGCCCTTTTCTGCAGGTGGCCTGACCACAGCAGCCCACCTGGGCTTGCTTTCTCTGGAGGGATCCAACACCCTTCAGGAAAGCTGCCGGAGACTGAGGTGTGCTGCTGGAGGTCAGTGCTCAGACCCCGCTGCCAGATCGTGTTACGTTACCAACTCCCAATAAAGCTGGATTGCCTGACTTAAAATACTTTTATTTGCTGAAAAAATAAAGATGATTTTTTTTTCCCCCCCCCTCCCTTAAGGCCAACGTGCAGGAGAGGTCCAGCTTTATCCCAGATTCTGGTCTGGGCAGAGTCACATTCCTGCAGGACAGTTGTCACAGAGGTGATGCCACATTTGTGCACGGCATAAACACAAGGCAGCACCCTCCTCTGCGTGTCTTCTTCTGCGTAAACAGAAACCCCAGACAAAGCTGGACTTGAAAAAAAAAAAATAAAAAATGCACAGCTTGCTTGTGCCTGCGCTTCATTCCCAAGGCTCGGCTCAGCTCATTCATAAAAGATCTCCATCTGACCCGCAGAGCCACCTCCAGCCCCCGGTGTGCAGGTGACGCTGGGCTCTCCTCGAGGATGCCCCTGGGCACGGAGCCGTGTGCCAACAGCTCCCTCTCCCCAGCCGCCAGCGGGAGCATCCCACCGTCTCCTTCTCCCGCTCCCTCTCTGTGTTTGCTCACTGAGACAGAAGCAATACCAGTTTGCAGCACAATAAACCATGTAAAGGAAGCATCAATTAACTAGAATACATGGATATAGTATTTAATTAACTGTTAGGCTCACAGTTACCGTATGATGTCATGGAAACCTCGAATCTCCTGGGTGCTGCCTCACACATGCCAACCGGGAATTGGAGCCATCACAAATCCCATGCAAAGTTTGAATCCTGACATTTTTAATTAAAAAAAAAAAAAAAAAAAAAAAAAAANNNNCAAACGAAAAAAAAAAAGAAAAAAAAAAAGAGCAAAAAAAGGAGTTTGTGACTCTCTTAAGTATCTTTTAATTGAGTAAATGTGTGCATATCTTTGGTACTCCGGGAGCCCTGGGTGGGATTGCTCCCCCATTCAAGGCCACTGTCACCAACCAGGGCTTTGAGTTGAGCAACCACAAGAATGAGCCCAGAATGCCCTATGGAAACAAAAAAGAGGGCAAAACCATACTGGGTGGGTTTTATAGGTAAGATTATATACATTGCATTCACACTACCATTGATATGAGGATCTCAAAGCACTTTGCAAAATAAAAATGTAAACATTTGAGGTCAATTGAGCAATGGCATTCAGTGACAGAACAACAGGGAGTGACTTTAAACTAAGAGAGAGTAGGTTTAGATCGGATATTGGGAAGAAATTCTTCCCTGTGAGAGTGGTGAGACACTGGCACAGGTTGCCCAGAGAAGCTGTGGCTGCCCCATCCCTGGAAGTGTCCAAGGCCAGATTGGATAGGGCTTGGAGCAACCTGGGATAGAGGAAGGTGTCCCCACCTATGGCAGGAGTTTGGAATAAGATGGTCTTTAAGGTCCCTTGCATTCTGTGATTGTATGATTTCCTGACTCCTAATGACAGTCCTCACTCAGTATAGAAGATCATATAAGTCTGTAACTTCTTGTCCAGCACATTCTAGAGAGGCAACCAGCCCTAGTTCAAATACTGAAAAATGTAGCCTCATCTGTTTAAGAAGCAAGTGGCATTTTTACAGGATTTGCAGTTGGGGAAAATGAGGCAAAGGGAGGTTGGGGCCATGGATCCAAAAGTCAGTGGCTGTTTAGAGCCAGGGCAAGGAACAGAGCTGAGACACTCCCACATGTGCTTGTGCTGACGGGTGAGAGCCAGGTGGAAGAGGGACCAGCACCCTCATTGCTGCTGGCAATGGCCAAGCACTGCTAAACCCCCAGAAAGTGCCCAGAGTCCCTCAGTGTCCCTGCTCAGTTCTGTCAGGGCCTCTCACACCCTGGCCCTTGTTGTGCCTCCTTGAAGAACTTTCAACAATGCACAGCTCTGGTTTCCACAGGGCCAGGCAGCTGCAGGTGTTGGAGTGGGACCCTTGCAGCCCATAAAAAACCACCAACAATCAGCTTCAAGCAACAGCCCCACAGAAGCAATTTTACTTCTCCAGCTCTAAACACGAATACTTTCATTCCATTTACTGCATGATATTTGTTGCCCAATACTAATTTTGTCCCAACACCTTGAATTGCAGGAAAAGTCCAGTATTAAAACCCATTAGGCTGAGATGTATTGCACACCTTCCTTTAGTGCTCTGACAGGAGAATATCAGGCTTACATAGACCCAGACAGGTAAGTACAGTATTATTTTCTGTGAATGAAGGTGTGTGTTCATTCTCTGTATCCATTGTCTATGTTTATGTGGGAATTAGTTTATGGATCACTCTTGACAGAGCTACAGCGCCCTCCCTTAAGGGCATTGCTGATATATTGCCTTTGAAAGAGAATCACAATTTATTCACTCAAACACTGAGCTAAAGATAGATGTGCGCTGGAATATTTTGAAATATTGCATTATATATAAAATGAAATAGGGGGAAGCTAAATTACACAGCTATAATTACTTAGAGTTCAGGTGGCATCGTAAATAATCTATTCACAACTCGCTCAGTGTTTATTATGTCAGAGCAGAGCAATATCATTAACATGGTATAGATGGGAACTGTGCAAGGCAGATGCCTGACACACCCAGATCAAACCCACTAGGACATAAGCATAAAAGCACACAAACACATGCTACACCGTTCATAAAAATCCATGTGGAAGTGAGGAAAAATAAGAAAAAAAAGCAGCAGTTTGAGAATGGTGAGGCCCCACCCCTGCCAACAGCACCAGCACCTCTTTGGAACAGGCACAGTTAAATTTATGGACATGCTTCAGTGTTTGCATTGCAGGGGCAGAGGTGGTTTTGCATTGACTGCGTTCATGCTACCTATGAAATTCTTTCTGTGCTGCTCTAAAATTGGCTTCCTGGCTGTTAGAAATGGAACTTTTACAAGGAATAAGAAGCTGTCAAACAAAACTTGGAATCTGAACGTCATCATCCAATCCTTCCCCACAATACACACGTTCAGATGCCAGAACTGAATTGTTTGGAAACTTTAAATAAGGGGTTAGGCAAAAACCCAAGGAAAATATCAAGGAAATCAGAAAGGGGAATATAAAGGGGGAAGAAAGCCCTAACATCAAAAGTGCCAACACAGTAGTTAAGTTCATAAGAAAATATCTCCTGTTTTACCTCCAAATCACAAGATTTGTCCATTCAAAGGCTTGTTTCCAAAAATCTCTGCTCAGAGAGTAAAATTCATATTTACCTTAGCACTGAAGAAAAGTTTTAGAAACACATGAAGGTACCTTTCACAGGCTCAGAGGAGGAATGAGATAAGCAGGTGGCAAACTCAAACTCCACTAAAGAAACAGAAAGCTTAGAGGAACAGTTTTTCAAGAGGGTTAGTTTGGGGTTGCCATTTCCCTATGTACTATTTTTTTTCCAATTTTGGTTCTGTATCAGGGAAGAAATAGAGCAGGGGAACAAAATCCCACCATTGTCCCCAAACTGGAGGTAAGAAAGTCTGTCAGAAATCAGATTTTTCCCTTTACACCTTCTACTCTTCTCTTCTGTAATCACTATTTGTGGACAGTTTATTGCCTATTTCTCCTTTGCAAATAAATACACGAGCAGAGGAGTTTGAAGTTTGCTCTTTCACTGCTTTTCTTTGGTCCAATCTCTTTTCTCTAAAAGCAAGAGAACTTTCCCCATCAGCCCCCAGAACTCCAATACCATTAAGAGCCCCTTTCCAGATTTAATCTACCCTCCAAAAAGGAACCAGAGCAGGTCCAGAGGACACATCCTTTGACCTTTGACTGTTGGATTTTGGTGATTTGAAGGGCTGCAGCCCAGCCTCCCACAGCATCAACATCACCCAGGATCTGAATACAAGATTTATACCAAAGATGGCAAAGAAGCCCAGATAAGTTTGGTTTAAAAAAACCTCATCATTCCAGTCAGCTGCACTGAAATCACAACTTCCTTTCTCCTGCAGTTGAATTGCAGGGAGAAACAACGCCTTTAAAGAGTTTTGGCCCAGAACAGAGCTTGTTCTTGGCCCATCTCATCACCCTGCAGGGAAAGGTGCGAGCGGGCTGGAAGTGATTCAGGAGGTTGGATGCAGAGCAGAGGCAAGTGCTGTGTCTTTTATTAAACAGCATCTGCCCTTCTACTGGATATATTACTTTATGCCAAGTGGTGTGGATTTTTTTTTTTTTTTTTTTTTTTTTTTTTTTTTTTTTAAGTAAAGAATATTTAACGTCATATAGCAAGAAAAATGGTCCCTTAAATTATTTGTGGCATGTCCTCTGTGCTGTGGAGGAACAAAGCTCACTCTCCTAACGTGCTGCACCAGAGTCCAGGAGCAGTGGTGACAGTCAGGAAAGAATTTATGGTCCCTGGGGAGAGATCTGCTTGGGTCCTGCACAACAAGATAAAATATTTGAGGGTTGGGGCTTTTTTTCCTTCTACTCCATGGGGATAGCAGAGATGAAAGATGTAAATCCTTTTCCCAGGGACCAAGACTCCACCAAAACACCTTCCCCTCCTGAAAGTCAGACTTGGGCTTGCAAAGCGAAGTTAATTTAATTTTGGTTTCATGATGCACTTTTCTATCTTCCTAAGAAATTTTGCAGCGTGAACAGGAATCCTCCAAAGGCTAAACCCAAACCCTGAAACAGGCAAAAGAAAGCAGTACACTGGATCCCCTTCCCCTTGGGCCCTCATGATATTTTTTTTTTTGAATGGGATGTCTTTGTGACACACTTTATGGCTAAAATTGACTATGATTTGTGAATATTTGCAGAGGCCACTCCATCCAGGTATGACCATGGAAGCTGACCTGCCTCATGTTTTTAAATGCCTCTCACTGGCTGCTGAGCTCAGGACTCAGTTTCTGGTCACATCTCAGAGACAGGAGCCAGCCTGACCCACAGGCCCCCACCAAAGGAGCAGCAGCTTTTCTGCAGCCTCAGTGGTGCTTTGGATCTGGTTTGTAACTCCTGTGTCACCACAGTCTTCAGTGGTGTCCCTTCCTTTGCAAAGCCTTTTCTCCCTCATCAGCCAAAATGGCCCAGAATAACTCAAACAGGTAAATTATTTACAAGTGCTGATCTTGCCTCAAAATCTGCTGTGGGTTATCCACCAACTTCAGCCCAAGCACACGGAGCATTGCC
The DNA here is from genome assembly GCA_013397795.1 of Orthonyx spaldingii. Taxonomy (NCBI): domain Eukaryota; kingdom Metazoa; phylum Chordata; class Aves; order Passeriformes; family Orthonychidae; genus Orthonyx; species Orthonyx spaldingii. The sequence continues at coordinate 1,363,651 of VZTJ01001560.1, read as the reverse complement.
TGCAGCAAGGCAGCAAAGATTCCAGAGTGACAATCTCTGGCTGATGCAAAGTGCCAAAGGATCATTTAATCAAGAAGTACCATAGTAATTAATGCTACCTAAAAAACCTCCATAATTTTAAAGCACATCCCATGAGCAGATAGGTGCATTCAATGTTCAGTTCTTCAGCCTGAACCACACTCAGCTTTAACACAGAACAGGGTAACGACAGGGGTTGAATGGCAGCACCAATGCTGCTCACACCTCCCCAGGCTGGAGGAAAATCATTTGTGCCTTCAGGTGAAAAATGTTAAAAGTTATGAGCAGTTTTGCTGCCTGCCCAAAGCAAGCACCAGCATCCACACAGCACCTCTGGTCTCAGCCTGTTTCAATTCCAACAGCACCTTTTTTTTTGCCACAGGACTCTCAAAAAAATCCCTCTTAAAGAGACTGAATTCTCTGGAAATCAGCACATCAGCAAACTGCACATCCCACTTTCTGGTAAGAAGATTTCAAAGGTGGCTGCAGTCATCCCTTCTGCTGCAGGGAAGTGGGACTAATTATCCCCCAGTCCTGAAGCACCAGTTTTGCCCCTGGATTCCCACCCAGGCATTCCCAACACATGGGGCAGTCTCTGCTTCCAGAGCACCAAGGCACCCCGGATGGAGCGACAGCAGCAGTGAGAGATTTGATCTTATATTCATTTAAAAAGATGTTTATGGCAGGCTGGCATGAATTTCAATTCAAACCTCACTCCCTTTCCATAGCATCTGCAGCTCCCAGAACCTGCAAGTGTAGGCAAACACACTGTTCTTTAAAAACTGAAGATGTAGGTCAAAATGAAAAAAAAAAAAAGAAAAGATGTTACAAGAGCCCTGTGTTATCTGAGCGCTTTCACAGCTCCACCAAGGTGTTCTGGTGTCTCAGCTCTCTTAAAAAGAAGGGCTAACCATAAAACCTGGTCTCTGTGCATGGCTGATGGCACCTCTTTCAACGTTATGGAGGGAGAACCACCTCCATTTCACAATGAACTTGAATCCTCAAATCTGTGCAAATATTTAGACTTTTACTCCTCAAGACCAGCGAGCTCTAGGACAGGGATTGCTGAGCGACTGAGGCTGAAGCGATGAGGAGAACCAGAAACGCTCCCCCTCACACAGCAACCCAAAATCCTGATCCCAAACCCTGTCCAGGCTCTCCCGGGCCCCAGTCCTCCCAAGGCACCCTCAGCAATAGCCAGCTCCCCTCGTGGCAGCAGTTCAGACCAAGGCTAATTGTATTTGAATCTACAGGGTACCAATTTTCCAGCGAAGGGGTTTTAATCTAACACGCAGATCTCTTGTCTACATTCACGTCACCCCAGAGACCCATAACATAGGTCATTTGTGCATACACAATCTCAGTAATAGGATGCACAATTTTAAAATGGCTAAATCTGCAGCGCAGAAAAAAATGTTATTACAGGAGGAAAAAGAAAAGATTAGCTCACAGGCTGAGATCATGTTTGCCAAGTTTCCACCCAGAGAATTATTCCAGTACCGAATTCTATGCTACCAAAATAACGGGTTTATACAGCAGGCATTGTGCCAGCTTTTTGGCTATAATTATAGTGTTTTCCTCTCTCAAGTTCTTTATTGATATCTGGAATTTTTTTTTTTTTTTAAAAAAGGAGGAGGTGGGGAAGTGATTTTATACGTTCAACAAACTACAGCAACACTTGATGCAGCTAAAAAAAACCGGGAAGTTTTAACAACCTGCCAGCCTCCAACTTCACAGGAAATGTCAGTGCCACTATCAGACTTTAGAGGAACCCCAGGGATCCATTACTGCAGTTTGAAGATGTCCCTGCTCTTCCCTTTTAAGTAAACGCCGGAGCCGCTTGCTTCATTCGGCTGCTGCTGTGCTGCACAATATTCCTTTGAGGAGATGCTTTGCAGTGACAAAATAACTGCTGACAATGTGAATACCGACTTCATTTTAATTTTGTTTTACATTTTCTTTGGTATGTTTTGATCCTAAAAATCTTTAGAGTGCAATTTTTTTATGATAATAAAGCAACTATTTATACAGTACCACGGAGTGGTTGCTCCTCCTCCCAGCCCTTTCCCTTTTTCCTCCCCCATCCAAAGGGAGCGGGTTGTGAAGGAATGACACATCCTCAGCACAGGTTCAGTAAAGGAAAGAGGTGGAGGGGAAGAGAAGCACCCCAGAAAAAGCAGTGACACAAAATAGGGCAACACTTCTTTTTTTTTTTTTCGCAAGCTATAAAAACAAACATTGAAGAACGTGACGTCAACACGACTGTCAGGGAATCGAGCCCTTGCCACAGTCAGTTCTTGTAGAAAATGCTGCTTCTCCATCCTGTCTCCATCCCAAAACTGGCAGTCCAGGGCAGTAAGTCCCAATTGAAGAATCTCTTTTTCAGGGATGCATTTGGCTGAAACCTTAAATTCCCTGAATCCACCATATTAATAATATACATCTGAAAACCACGGCTTTTCCATCGTCTTTTATAATTCTGCGAAACTTCACCAGCGCTTAAATTAAAATTCCATCAGCCCTGAACCCGGGAACAATTAGCCCAGCTGAGATGATTCCTGATAGTCTTCTGCATATAATAACCAATATCCAATATACCTCAACATTGTGAGGATCTCTGTAAATGAAGTGACATCTCTTGCTGGACAAAGCCTGGAAATGTTATCCTTGGGTGATAGGAATCCTAAGGGGACAACTATTCTCCCTCTTTCCAAGGCTTACTTAATTGTTCCAGTTGCTGGAAATTTTAAACAATTTCCCCAGCCGCTCTGCCAAGTGGCGTTAAGCTCTTTGTCTGGCTGATATGCCAACCAAAGGCACAGGGAGATAAGGAGAGCTCTGGGAATTGCACAAGCCGACTCACACAGCCAGAGTTCCCCCGCCCCAGCTCCTGCCTTCAGCTTTGCCACTACTTCTACTGCTTATTATTATTGTCACATCACTGGAACCAGCAGCTCTTTCACCTCCAGCGCCTCGGCTGCACTTACAGGAGAAGGACTCTAAAAGCAGGACCCGGTGTTTAACACCTTTTTGTTCATCTCCCTTCTACATTTGCCTTATTTTCCAGCAAAATTATACATATTGTCCTGTTTGCTTCAGTGCTCCCAACATCAGAGTGGGCGTGTCTGAGCACAGATTCATTGACTGCATTTGCACTTCCTTTCCCAGGTCAGATTTCCAGAGGTGATAACGGTGGGAAGTGTCTGATTTTCCAAGAACAAACTGAGCCATAACTGAAACCAATCCTCTGGATTTTTGAGCGGGTGGACAGAGTTTGGGCTCACTCTCCTCTGGTGCTCAAACAGCACAACAGGTCACAGTGAGACCCTGCCCCATGTCACTGGAAATAATATGTTACTTTATAACATTTATTCCTAAAAATTGTACCTTCTTTCAAAGCATGTCTTTAATGAGCAAAAAATCCCTCCATTACCATCTCAACCATCTTTGCTGTCATTTGCCTAGACAAAAAAAAAAAAAAAAAAAAAAAAAAAAAAAAAAAAAAAAAAAAGACAACAAAACCCCTTTTCTAAGGTACTCCTCCCAGCATCAAACTGTGATGCAACAGCCAGAGCATTCAGTAGAGGGTTGTATTCTGTAGCTCCCAGGTGCAAAGGCTGATCTATATCGGTTTTCAGAAAGGGTAAATCTTCTCTGAGAAGCTCTTATGAGAATCGTTGGGCCTTCTGTACTTTTAAATGGACCTTTCCCATCAGATCAATGAGCAGGTCATGGACAATACAGAGTGGGATCTTTGGAGGGGATTGATCACTGATCTTTCCAACCCTAATTTTAGGGTTGTATGACTATTTCACGACTTACCAACTTGCTGGGAGCTCAGAGGAGACAGTGTGACCTCTCAAACCTCCCACTCCCTGCACAGCTGTTTGCCAGTGCAGCCACACCACTGGTTTGCACCCAAATCACAGAGAAGCTGCTCTTTGGCACGAGCCCTCCTTGCTCCAGTTTTGGCTAAATGAACTTGCCAAAGGGTTTAAGTTCCAGGACAACACAAACCTCATTAGACTTCCTGACAGATTGCCCTCACACAGCACGTGGCTGCAGTTTCACCCCGAACCTTCATGGCAGCATTTATATTTGTTTCAACATCAGCAAAGCAGAAGCATCCAGTTTCCTGATAGTTCTTAAAATATCACTTATTTTTCCTAATCTATTTTAGCTCTACATGAAGATAAACTTCAGGACAGGCCTTCAAACTGGCATGAACTTGGGCCACTTCAGCACTGACAATATTTCTAAAGGTTTGAAGAGCCAATATAATTTCAATATCATGTTCTGTTTTGCAGTGTTATGTCCAGGTATTTTCTAGCTCTACAGTGTGACAGGGAAATTTACCTTTTCCATACCCCCTTTTCCCCATTATAACCACACCAGGATACAGAAGTGTGCAAAAAGGAAGTGTCTTCCCTCTACAGTCCTTTTTTATCCCTCCTCCTCCAAGAAGAAAGGCAACAGGAGCCAGGAAGGACCAGAAGAAACTGCTCTGCAGTCTGCTGGTTCAAGCTTGTTACTAAGTTAAAAGTCTGAATTGATGTCAACACTCTGGTGGTATCAGCCCACAAGTGTTTCTCCTCCACCAAAATGATTTTTTAGAACTCTGTGATTTCCTATCTCTTTAAAATGTTTTCAAGCCTGAAAACTTCTTATAAAATATTTTGGGGCAACAAGTGAACCATTTGAGCTAAAAAAACTTGAACTGCAGCTTGAAAAACCCCTTAACACTTTTTGCAAGAGCTGTTTTCAAAAGTGGGAGGCTTTCCTCCCCAGAAAATATGGAGAACATCATGTACAGGTACTCGTTCCGCTGAAAAGACATTTTCACTTAAAAAATTCCTAAAATATACTCCCTTCAGGAATCTGTTTTAAAAATACACTGATTTTTTTTTTTTTAATTGTTTTGTTTCAGGGTGACACCAGGGGTAGCAGTGCCTGCCCTCACAGCTACCAGCCACACACAGAACAGGGCACGTTTTCCACTGCGGATTCAGCAGGCAGCACCACAATTATCCATAACTCTCCACTTCAGCAGAGCTACGGTGCTTTATGGCTGCAAACCTGACCCATGGTCCCTACTCCTGCACATTTAAAGCTCTGATTTGTGGCCTCCCATAGCAAGGAGGCCCACTGGTTTCACTGGGACCATGCAGCCAAAAAAAATTAGAACCCCCTGTGCCCCCTGCGAGGTTTTCCCTGTGAATCAGTAACGCTCATCCCCCGACCTTAAACTTGATTTCATGGTAGGATGGAGGCAACCGACAGCCTCTGACATTGGCCTCCAACACGGTGTCACAAGCTCTGCCACTTCAGCAGGATGGGTGTTTGCCAGCAGGAGCAGGCGGCTTGGGGTGCAGCCTGCATTCCTCCTTGAAAATAAAATATATTAGTTTTAAATGCAAGTCGCAGCTCGCAAATGCCAAGAAATTCCTCTTGCCACATGAATGTTTCCAGAATGCTGTGCTGAGTTAAATGGATTCGGCTTGCTTTCAGATCCACACATACAAAGAGACAGCTTGATAGATAAATACATTTAGGGTGCAGACAGCTCTGGTCAGTGGACAATTAGGGATGGGAAGACGACGGTGCCCGGGTAGCTTCAGATCCAGAGCACAAATCATTCCTGCTAGAGAATTCTATTAGTAATATTTGCATCTTGCTAATAGAAATCAAATTACTCAGAATGACTCTGAGCACATTACCCATTTTTAGCAAAATTCGCCTTATTCTGCAAACAGATTTCTGCTTGATCGTCACTTTACTTTTGTTCCCGCGGTCCTCTGGGATGCAGCATCCTTCAAGGACATGTCAGAGGAGCGTGCTATCCCGTCAGCCCCTCGCTTTGAGGCCTAGCAGCTGAATCACCCCCAGCCCTATTTTCTTTTCCAGTGTTAGATTAGCGAGAGGGCTTATGACCTGCCATCTGTCACTGCAGTCTGCTGACTGTGAGGCTCTGCTCTCGCCACAACATTGCTGAGGAGGTGGAAGGCTCCGGCGGGGGAGGAGGGCAGGGGAAAGAGCCTTTCCATCCTGCTGCTGCTCCTTGCTCCAGAGCCATCCCTGAAAGCCCAGCCCAGCGCAGGATGCACCGGGGAGGAGCAGCAGGCAGCACCGAGGGATTTTTGCGTGGCTGAGGGGACGTTTGCCGTGCAGGGGCACCGCGACAAAGCGCGGTGGTACCTCGGAGGCAGGCGGCTCTGGACCTGCGGCTCCCGCATGCTGTTTGATCACACCTGCTGAAGCTCTCCCAGCCTTGCCAGGGAGAGCCAGGCAATGTGACCATGCATCTGGCTTCCTGGCAAGGAGAGGGCTGCCTCTGGCCCCGCGCCAGCGCAGTCCATCTCCTCCTGAAAATAGTGCAACGTTTAAAAAAAACCAAAAAAAACCACACCAGAAATCTGCACACAGAGCCAGGGGACAGCGTTGTCACCCGCCAAGGATGGGGGACCCACGGGTGCTGCCATGGGAGCAGCAGAGCAGAGGATTTGGGGAGAAAGCAACGCGTCCACTGCTGAATTTTCCTGCCTGACTTAGAGGGTTCTGATTGCAAAGCTCCTGCCCTGAAGAAAGGAAATAACTTCTCATTGCAGCAAGGAGTCATAAGACAGCAACTCTCCTTGCAAGCCAAGGGAAGGAGTGTTCCCACCTCCTGTTGGTTTGCTTGGAAAAAAAAATCTCTGCAGAACTTCTCCAGCATTTTCCACCAATTCTCAGTATAATTGTACCAAAGCTCACCAGCTCCATCCCTGCTACAGCAGATGGGACTTTTTCAGATCAACTTATTTCTGTCTTAAAAATAAAACATAAAACATGAGCAAACACCAAATCAGTCCAGCTGCAGTACCAAATTTCTCCCCACAGCATTTCCTTCACCCTCCTGTTCCTGAAACGGTTTCCACTTCAATGTCTAGCCTAAATTCTGCTCTCAGTTTCTCTGCTGGGATGTGCTCAGGTCGTTTCCCCCCAGCAACCACTGTTATTGTAAAACCACAAACAGGTAAGGAAAAGCCAGCAGTGTGAGGATGAGAGACCTGATTTGGGGTTTTGTGTGTCAGAAGCATGAGTGAACCTGCCCATACATTGAGCTCTGGTGCTCAGGGAGGGGCAGCCCTCCAAACTGGCCTCCAAGAAGGTCCCCTGCCTTCTGACACCGTTTGGGTCTGCCAGCACTGGGCTGCTCACATCCTCCTATGCCATATGAGAAATCTCCAGAGACGCTTCTCTGGCTGAGAAAGAAGAAAGGACTCAGGAACCAAAAGAAGGGAGCAAGTTAAAATATTTCTCCCGTGGCTGAAATTCCCTGGGGTTGTTTCAGCAGAAGCTGATCCAGCTTTGGAGATCCTCAGCCAGACCTCTCATCACTGAAATAGGGCAGGCCAGGGGTACGGTGCCACCTTGCCAGAGCATTTCTTTGTACAGAGGCCCTTTTGTATCCACAGGTAAGCATGGAAATGAGCCTTGCACACCATGGTCAGATGCCACGTCCTGCCATCCCTTTCCAAGCAGTGATCCATCCAGCAGATGGTATTGTTGACAAGGAGCCTGTGAAACTGGCACTGGCAGCCCTGCCTTCCCCGCGGTGGTCCATGACCTCACCGCAGAGCTGCTGGGGATGTGGCTGAGGCACATGTGGGCAGCCTGATGTTCACCAGCAGATATTTCCAGAAATAAGATCATATCTGCTCCTAATTGATATCAGCAGTAAGCACCACCGAGCCAGGGCTGGCCTCCCCCTGGACACCCCCACCCGTGCTGCCTCCCAGAGCATTTTATCTGGATGCAGCACAAAGATTTTGGCTGCGTGGACACCCAGAAATCCCAGAGAAGTGGCCCCTGGACACACAGAGATCATCTCATCGCATTTGGGTTTGCTGCAAGTGGTCAAGCTATTTTTGCAGCATATGTGCAGCAGGCCGCACACAGCTTGAAGAACCACTGGACATGTGTTACCCAGTGTACGTGCACACATTTCTGCACCAGGAGCCTCCATCAGGAGCGTGACACCTTTTATCATAAGGCAGCAGAACCCACACACCCAGCCCCGCTCTGAAGCCACACACACAATCCGAGTGCAGACACAGCAACAGTGTGCACAGGCATAAAATTAACTGAGCTGCGTTATCCCCTCCAGCAACTCTGCATTCAGGGATGCTGCAAAAACACAATAGCAAAAGAGGACAAAGGACAAGGATGTGGGTTGTAGAATCTGGCATCAAAGCAGAAGCTGTTCAGCTTCAGTTTTCCTAAGACAATCTGGCCTCTCGCAGCCCGAGGAGCACACAACAGGTACAGTGCAGAGCTGGCACTGAGCAAAGCTGCTGTGGGAGATGCAGATTGGACCCGTGCACAGGCTGTGGGTCTCACCAGGATGTCTTGAACCCACATTTCTGGGCCCAGCCACCCTATTTCAAACAGCTGCTGGAATTGCCCCCAGGTGGGTGGTCGGGCACAGCCACGGGCAGGGACACAGGTTTCCAGTGAGAACCCCAAACTGCCTTGCCTGCCCAACACAAGGTTGATACCAGCCCAAGGGGCTGCATCCCCAGCACAGAAATGAGCTGGGGAGACTTGCTGGGGTGCAAAGACCATTGAGCCACTCCCCCTCTCCTTGATGGTCCATTATAGCCCATTTAGCAGTCCTGGCTCCTCTTTGCACCAAAACCACAGGGGAGATCAGTGCCCCAGGTCTACTCGTGGACATTTTGCAGCATGAACTGGGCACGTCAAATCCTTGTGCATTAGACATGCAGAGAAGCCAAAAAGTCATTTAGAAATAAGGAAGTGTATAAGTTACTCTAGCTTGAGGGCTCTAGTAATTTATGCACTGAGAATTTATACAGGTCATGTACCTATTTACATTGCTGTGCTCTAAAAAAATGCACAGTTACCTTAGCAACTTTAACATTGCAAGGGAGTACAGAGCTTTCTTAAAGAGACATTGTCAAGAGTGGTCAGCCTGACCAGCCATTCCCTCGCTTCCCTGTGTCTGCTGGATCCACATCCACGTGTGCTTTTCCCCTCAAATATCCATGTTGTCATTTTAACAATGAAAAAACCACCTCAGAACTCACTGACATCGCCTAATAGCAAACAAAAACAAGCCTACCATGTGCAAGAATGAGGAAATGTCATCAAAAAATAGACAGAATTTACTCATTTCATCATCCTGACATGTTCTGAAAGCTTAAAATGATTTTTCAATTTGTGGAAATTGCCTAGACTCTATAAAAACATAAAGCATGCTAGTTACACCTTGGGGCTTTCGGATTTTAAAAAAACATTGTTGAAGAAATCTAATAAGCTGACTAGGCAATAAGCACCCAACCTCTCTAATTTGTTTTAGTCGATTCTCCTCTCTCGCCAGGGTTTTTCACTGGATTTGTTCATACAGTGTTTTTCCCAAAGCCAAATTAAAAGAGAATCTCTCAAAAATGCTCCCTAGTACCCAAAATGCAAAAGCAGCTCTTCAGAAGATAAACACTTTCCCTGCCTATCACAGGAGGTCTGGTACAGGGAGGTTCCACCAAGAGTGTTGCCAATCTTTTGTCAGCCCTGTGAAAAGTTTCACAAACTAAGAAAAAAAGTCTGATAAATCTCCCAAGCTGACAGTTGTGAAGAAGAACAGTGATGTGGAAATTCAAGATATGGAGGAGAGCAAGGCCAACCTGCTCAGGGAATCAGGCAGCCCTTCGCTTTCTGACTGGAGTGCCCAAAGCAAGCAGCGATTGATCCCCAGCACCCAAAAACCAATTCTCAGTGTGGCTTCCAAAACACCAACTTGCCACCCCAAATGATTCAGGGTGCACTTCACCAGCTGCGAAAAATCCTCCCTCATTTTCTGCAGCTGTTAAGAGCAGAGTAAAGCAATAGCAGGACACACTGCCAGGGAGGGACTGTGCTACAGAAAACAACAATGATTTTCTACAAAACCCTTAGAGCCACAATCAGAAATGGCCTGGAAATGCTGCACTGTGGCACTGCTGGAATTTTGACCCTTCTCCTCCTTCCTACCCACATCTACAAGCCACTGGAAAACACAAAACACACAATAAAATATCTCCTTTCTCCCCATACCTACAGAACAACCATCCATCTTCCAGTATAAAAAAAAAATGGTTTATCTCCCAAACAACTCTGGTTTTGCAAACCTTAGAGAGCACACAATAGATTTAAACAACAGCTCTTTTTTTCCCCAACAGCTATAAACGTGATCTATTCCCTGCAGCATCCTGTGAATAGAGAAGGTGTCTCTTTTTTTGCACACAAAGGTTGTGCATGTTGAGCTGGGGCAGAGAGAGCAGGAGGAAAGCTATAAACCTCCTGTTTTCTGGCAACCACTTTATTCCTACATGATCAAAAAAAGAGTCAAACTGTGGCTCCTTGCAATCACAGGTACAAAAAAAAAAAAATTGGTGCAAAGAAGCAAGATGTTGACTCTCCCTGATGAAAAGTGTATGTCCCCAGTCAAATTCTACAGCTCTGGGCCCACACAGGTGGATTTTAAACAGCTGGGCCAGAGAATTAGGGGAAATATCAACCACAAAACTCAGGGGTTTTGCATTTCCAGCTGTCCCTTTTCCTGGTAAGCATAGCACATCTTCAGGGCTCCATTTCAGGGAAAGATGTGGGAGTGGATCTCAGAAATCACCTTCACAAGCAGCACAAGCAGACTCCCTCCAAAGCAATACAGCTGGGCTGGGAATTCATTCCTCTTTCCTCTTGCCCTTATGGTTATCCACAACCAAACCTCAGTGATTTTCTTTCAGTATTGCACCCAGCTGTCCCATCCACGCTGTGCTGTTCAGAACAGGCTGGGCAGCAGCATCTGCAGGTCTTGTAACCTGCTCAGCCTCTGCAGCAGGGCCCTGAGTGAACCCCCCATGAACCCCCTTCCTTCACATCACTCCCCCATAGAAACCAGCAGAGGAAAATGCAGCTTTAAGCCATATCAGCTGTTGCAAGGAAACTTCTCCTCTAAATCCAACTTCCAGACCTGCACTGAGGAGCAAAACCCTCAGGTTTCTGAGCCTCCCACACAAACAGCACAGCCACCATCCAAAGCAGCATCCCACCTGCCCTACAGCCTCCCCTCTCCCCCTGCCCCGCAGCAGGAGGAGTCTGGGAGCACACAGCAGGATGGGGAAGGGGGGAGTCGTGCAGAGCCACTCCTCTCCCCATCCTCCAGGCCGTGTCCTTCCCTGTTTCCCCAATCCCAGGTCCCACGGGCAGTGTGACACTCTGCCAGGGCACTGTCAGCTCTGTGCTGCGTCACCACGAGCCTCTCCACAATAATTCAACTTGGTGGAATTAAAAAAAAAAAAAATAGAGGGAAGGCAGGACAAGGCACAGCAGATGGCTGAGGACAGATACTGCATCCCATTCTTTCTTGCTCTGCAAGGAAAAAGCTTCACTCTCTGCTGTTTATCGTGCTGCTTCTACCTTTATTTCCTTTCACCTAAAAAACTGCAGAAGTTGATGTCCAAACACCCAAGGCCTCCATGTTTTTGTTGCCTCCACTTACATTTTGTGACTTTCTCTCCCCATTGCAGCTCTTGAGGCCACATGGCACAATGAGGGTGCGATTGCTGTGAGATAATCACACCCTTGGGGTGTTATTAAGCACAAGGCTATGCCTCGTGCCTCTCACTCTCCAGGGATGTGATTATATCATGATAACCAAACTCCCCAGAGACACCTTATTGCAATTATGACATTTCTTTCAGGTTTATGTATGAATACATTATTCAAGGAAATTACTTTGATCACCAGAAACTTCCACTTAGTGTTCAAATGCTTAAACTGGATGGTTTACCAAGATGAAGTTCCTTCCTTACTGTGTTTGACAGGAAGAGAAACGGGGCTTTTAATCTGAGCAGAGCAGCACCAGGCCCTAATCACCAACATGCAGATGCACTCTCTCTTATTTAGGATGGCAGTTTTTCAAATATCCCAACTAATCCCAATACTCAATCCATGTTTTGGCAATTCCAGTCCTTGGAGAACTCATCCCACAAATAATTTCTCTAAAGAAATGTTTACGATAAAAAGAAATAAAGATGGAGCTGTTACCTTCTGGCTTCAGAAGCACTCAGACCTGCTGGTTCAAGGATCAGAGAGAAGTAACAGCTCCTCTTAGTGACTTTATAAACTTGGCTGGGCCATTGTGCTGGAGGAGCCTCACCTGTGTTAAGCACCCAACATCCCACCAAGTGTTTCCAATGACCTCCAGTGACTCTTTGCAATATCTGGCCCAAATGCTCCAGCAAAACTCGTTAGTTTAATGTGCCCACCTGCCTCCCTTGGTTAAGGGCATGTCTGCAGCAGCAGGAGCTGTTTGTACAGCTGGTTTTCTGCTTCTACTGTGATGCAAGAACAATCAGATCCACAATGCTGAAGGGTTAAATAGTTGAGGGGCCAGAACTGGCTCTACAGATTAGTGGTGGGGCAAAATCAAGGTCACACAGCAGCTAGGTCACAGGAAAGGCCAGCGCTGTGCCACAGATGGATAGTGCTAGCTGACAAAAGGTGCAGCCAGAAGGTCTCCAAAGCCCATCAGATCCTTCAGGGAGCAACTGAATTAAAAGAGAGAAGCAGAAATAACACCTGCACCCCAACAGCAATGAACATTCCCCAGAGACACATGGACTTAGCAGGAGGGCACTGTGGATCTGTTCCTGTGTTTGTTTTAGCGACCTTGGCTGAGTGTTTATGAAATACATATTGGTTATCGATCGCTGTTCCCATCCCTCACCAGAGAGAACCCACAGTTAATGGCATTGGTCTGGTCAGAGGAACACAGAAAACACACACAGAGAAGGACACAGCCTCGGTGCTTTGTGGGAGGGATCAGAAAATACACATCCAAACCCAGTGGCATCGTCCATAGGCTTTTTTCCATAGTTTCTGTACAGCTGGGCTGTGTTCCACAGCAACACTCCTTACTCCTGCTAACACTGCTTTTTTGACAGCCAGAAATTCCAAATGGCTGTGCCACCTTCTACTGAAACAAACACCAGTCCAAGGGGTGCAAACAATATGTACCTATTTTTTATGCTCTCTTTCAAATAAAAAAAATTAAAAATAAGAGGGCTGTGCCAGAAAAAAATCAAGCCCTTATTAACCAAATGCTGGCAGTTTGGTTAAATAGTTTGTGTTTTAAAAAGTCCTGAACGAGATGGGGATTTTAATAAGAGCTCAATGTGCACAGTACAGCTGGACAACCTACTGGAACATTCCCACTCTGGGTACCCAGTTAATATCTTAATGATGTTATTCCTGCACTTGTGACCAACAACCAAAGGAGAAATCTCATCATTGTTCCAAATTCCCTATGCCGAGCCCGTCTTTCCTATGCAAACTATTAGTCCCTGATCACCTGTCTCTGCTAAACATAATTGCATCCTGTCATGAGCTTTGATCTCTAAAACAGAGATCATCTCTAAAATTGCCAGTGCTCAGGGGCCTCTGCCTTGCTGACACGTGCTGCAGCAGAGCTCCCTCACAGAAGGGTTTAGAACAGCAGGAATTTGGCTGTGCTGGGCTGGGAGGTGGCTCAACCTTTTATTTGGGACTTCAGAGAACAGCATGTCCCTGAGGGTCCTGACACCCTTGTCCACAATGGGATTGGATTCCACGGAGGTGCCTGTGCTGATGCCTCTTCAGCCCCAGGAAAAGGTTTCTGCAGGTACCAGAGGTCACAGACCATGCTCTGCTTCTCCTGGCTTTGGAAAGCCCTGTCCTGCTGGGCAATGGTGCTGCCATGCACCTACAACAAGCCCACCTGCAAACGGGGAATGCAAATTCTTCCAGTCTGCACAAGACCTTCTGGGAGCTGCTGCAGTTCTCCTGTGCCTTCCTCAGCCTTCCCACCACCTTCAGAGCCCATCACGCTCACACCTCTTTCCTCTGAATTTGAGAAGCAAAGTGGAAGCGTCAGAAAACCTGTTACACAGGTGATGCTTCACTTACAACAGCCATGAGAACGTTTCTGCCACAGGAGCCAAATATATATAGAAAGTGCTAAAGATAATGACAGAGTGTGCATTACCAGCCTCTCATCGCTGTGTAGTTATTGGTGATAAATATGAATCCGTGGTGAGCTTCATAGATCTCACATCCTTTGCTGACTACCAGGAAAGGTGACTCCAGGCAGGGGCAGCTTATCTCCAGTAGTGTACCAAGTTAATTGAAATGAGCTTAAAACCAGCACAAACGATCGAATTCCTACACACACGACTTTGTTTCTATCTCTTCAGCAACGTGACAGGCGACCTGCAGAATTACAATGTCATGGAAAGTGCCAAGAGAGCTGGTCAGACACATTCAAGGGGGAAAGAATGGAGAATTTGGTTAAGAAGTGCATTTTATAGCTAAACAATCCCTGCTGTTTATAAGCTCTGGATGACGACAAACAAAAACACTGATGCAGAATAGATTCGTTACTACCATTGCTGTGAACCGGTATTTCCAACATTTGCACTGCTGCTCACCCAGCCTTCCTCAAACAGTGTTTTTCTTTAAACTATGAATTTGAGCAGAAACCAAACATTTATGTGTTATCAGGAAAATTACCTCTTGCTTATCCTGTTATCACAGCACGTGGGGAGCGATGCTGGGAGGCTGAAGCAGCCGGTCCCACGAAATAATTGACAAAGAGCATCCTTGGGGTTTCTGTGCACCAGGACTTGCTGATGGAGGCAAATGTGAATTGTGGTAGAGCCCAGCCCAGCACAACTCTCTGTATCAATTTTAGTGTTAATTCAGCCACCAATTCTTCCCCTTCATTTGGTCCAAACCTTCTTTTTTTATACCCATACCTTTATTCATGTCCTTCACTAACCCAGATGTGGTAGTCCAAGCTCAAACTCGGTAAACTGAGGCTGAAGAAGATTATGTGTGGAAAGAGCCTCTTCTGTGATAAAACAGAGTGGGAGACCCCGGTTTGTTTGGCCTTGAAGACCTGAGGCCATGGATGATGCCCCTGACCCTCTTCCCTGGTGTGGAAAGTAAACACACACCTTGGAAAGCTGCTTAGACCTTCCCTCAAAGCACCCACTGCCCTTAAGGAAGAGCCTCCTGTGTTCATCATGAATGCAAATAATAAATGCAATTTGTATACAACAAAAGGTCCTTTGGACCATCAGCAAGAGCAATAATTATATTTCTAAAAATCGCCCATGAATCAGACCCTCTGTTTGCAATGATTGTACTGCTCAAGAGGAGGTCTTAGATCACTGTATTTCTCCAAGCTAAACCACTCTCCTCATGGTAACAAACAAATGCACTTGTTCTGGTGTACTTGGTTCTCATAAGGACAATTACGCAAGGACAGCATCAGCGCTGCCAGAAAATGAAATCAAGGGACAGGGCAGTGGTTGCCAAAGCTGAGCCTGTACTTTATGAAATCCGATTCTCTCCCAAAGACACAACTCCAGCCCAGCAATATTTGCAGAGGTGACACAACTCACAACATATTCCCGTGTTGTAAAATTCAGTGAGGGCAGAAGAAGTCAAAAAAAAAAAAAAAATTAAACACTCCACCAGGAGTGGGCTAAGGAGAGGACTTCCAAATAAATGCACAATGAAAGGTTATGCTGTCATTAAAGGAGTAGCCAACACTTTCCAGCATGAGTTAACACAGTGCTGCACAGACACTTTGCATTTGCAGCTAATCTGCCAATGATTAAATGAGCTGTTATTGAGCATTTGCCCTGTTGAACTAGGTTTTTCTTATCCTTATTACTCATTCATTTTGCACTACAGTAGCCTCCTGTCTTTAAGCAAAACATCTTTTTTTTTTCCTTTTTTTTTTTTCACTAAGGCAAATTTCACTTTTTTTTTTTTTTCCTTTTCTTTCATCTGGTGATGCCCTTTCTGATCCCGAGAGCAGATAGCTGAGCAAAAGCATGGCCAAAACCTGGGAGAGCTCTAAAGAGCGTGGGGAAGCAAATTCTTTTTGCACTCAAACTTCGGGAGTTGAAAGTAGAGGACATGGCTGGAGCCACTAAGCTGTGGTGTAAACACGGCCATTTAAGAGGATTTGCATACCATTTATTAACCTTCCAGAGGAACTACACAGGCCCCAGTCAGGGAAAACAACTGTGTACACATGTTCCTCCCATTCTTGTCACCGAAATATGGCTTCTGCCAGCCACCTCCCAGCGCTTTCCACAGGCAGATAAATACTGGGAATGGGAAGGGGGTGGTTGGATCTGACCTCTTCCCTGTCCACTTTGGGTTTCATGAGATCTGGAGTTCGTTTTTAGCTACATTTTAAGAAGAAAGGTGTGAGCAGGCACCTGCTGTGCTTCAGGTATTTGTTGATGTCCAGAAAGGAAGGTGATCCTGTGATCCAGGCAGTCCTGGCAGGAAGGACTGTGGGTGCTGGGTGGATGTGGGTGCTGGGTGCTGCTGTGGATCATCTGCAGTGCCGGGGGCTGTGGCAGAGCCTGCAGCACCTCACACGTCCTCAGGTTCCTCCACCAGGCCCCAGCCCTGCCTTCATCCTAATTTAGGATTTCTCCCTGTGCCACCACAGTTTGCACCTCAGTTTTCTCAGGATCAAATGGGGACACCAAGGCCTCCTCCCCTCCCCTGGGCACTCCCAGATCCCTCCTGGCCCTGTAAACACCATCCCTTGCTCTCTTTTTGCTGTTGCAGTCTGTATTCACTGCATACATTTCAAGGTGCTTAATAAAAATTCTCAACCTTGAATTTCACAACCTTGTGGAAAGAAAATCTTCTCCATACGGGCATATTACTGAGATTTCTTTTGAGAAATACAGAGGAAACAAAAGCAAAAAACTGTCCCCAGAGCAGTGAGTAAATTGTGCACCCACACAGGTTAAGAGCAGACAGCAGGCACACAGACACAAATGGAGTGGGGAGCTGCTGGATGGAGGATTTCCAAAGGCACCAACTGCCCCAGCTCCCACAGACCTTGAGCTGCATCTCCACAAAACCTCCCAGCCTGCTTTCTTTTGGGATGGCTGTGCTTCATGGAGAGCAACCAATGGGAGGGGGTACAAAATTCCCTGGGATTAGGAGACACAGATTCTCATCCCCATCCTGCCACGTATTTGCAGAGCTCCAGAGTCCCCCCAGTTTCATCTGCACCACCTGGAGAAATGGCCAGAGCCTTGATGCCACAACCTGCACTTTCTTGGGACCATTGGTGGCCTTTACCATGGCAATATCTGGATGTCTCTGTGCCTCAGCAGGAGTTCTGGTGTGCTGGGACTGCATGAAGATGGGTGAATTTCCACAAATTTCCCTGGAAAGCCCAGATTTCTGTCCCTGAGGATTCTCAGTGAAGGCGTGAGCTGAGTTTGGGGCTGGGTGTGAATGGGGATGGAGATCAAACATCATCACAAAGGTGTCAAAGGCACCAGGGAGCCCTCCAGCCCCTGCTCCCTGCCCACCACACACAAACACTCCCTTACTGCAAAGCTGAATACAAGGATGTTATTGCCTTAAATAAATAGATCTATAAATAAAAACAGAAAAGAAAGTTTGTTAGAAGGGATTTTTCCTCTGCAATTTCTTCTGTTTTTTCACTTTAAACACATTTCATTCACTTTACTCTTTGGTTTAGAGTTTGGATTTACTAATTCATTTTTTTGCTTTCATATAACAGCGTGTTGTAAAATTTACTCTGGAAGCATGGCATAGGAAAAGCTTTAAAATAAAGTTCTATAATTGATTTTTCATTGATTTTTGGTTAAACTACAAGACCTGTGCCATTGTTATAGGGTTTTGTAAAACACAATTGTTATGTGTTTGTTATTCAGGTAATAATTTATTTTAGGAATAACTTCTTTAAACTCTTCAAGTAATAAAATCCGCCTTCATAATAGCTCAGGTCCAACAACATAATAGGTCCAACCACACCTTCCAAAACCCAAGGTGAGCACGCAATTGAGGAAGAAATCCTGACATCCAATATGTTAAAGATATGTTTGGAAAGTGTAATTAATGTAAGAGAGGAAGCAAAAAAGAAAGTTCTGAAATCTCTCCCAGCAATCACATACTTCACAGTGTAGTACAAATGCAGTTCCAAGGGCTATTTTTAGCCTGGCACACACGGGTATATTGTTACCCAGCCTGCTGCTAGAAGTAATTTTAAATATCTTTCTGATCAAAGAAGATGCTATATTCAAGAGCAGGCACAGAAGCCATCCTTATCTTGCATTCTCCATGAGAACATTTGACCTTCCTGATTTGGGTTCATTTGACAAGAATTTGCTGGCTGCTCGAAGATCTGCATCTCGTGTAGAATGATTATAATAAAAGTTGGTATCACAAACCCTACACAGAGCAGCATTCTCTTTACCCACCAAAAGGTGACATTTTCCAAGCTGTTACCTAGAGAGCAA
The DNA here is from genome assembly GCA_013397795.1 of Orthonyx spaldingii. Taxonomy (NCBI): domain Eukaryota; kingdom Metazoa; phylum Chordata; class Aves; order Passeriformes; family Orthonychidae; genus Orthonyx; species Orthonyx spaldingii. The sequence goes on along the minus strand of VZTJ01001560.1, from coordinate 1,345,244 downwards.
AGGACAAATGGAAAAGATCAGTCACATAAAAGCAGCATTATCATAACATCCCATGGCAATTTCAGGATTCTTTGAAGGCCAGATGCTTCTGCTCCATATCTAAATTTCCCATAATAAGAGGCTCAATGGAAACACAAACGTCGCAAAGTAAAAAATCCCGGCTAACCTGCAATTTCAAGTAATTTTCTGTTTAGAGTTGGTCAATGTTTTTCTGTGTGGAAGTGGAACGTTTTCCCTGCTGTGCCAAGGAGAGACAACAAAACGCTGCGAGTGAAGTTGTACAAAGCACTGGGGACAGACCGGAACCATCGGACTGGCTCAGCTGGGTGGGAGCTGCAGCTGAGGAGCTGCAGGTGAGGCTGAATTCCCTCAGAGGGCAGGAATTGTCTGACAGGATCCCACCTCATCCCTGACAGCTGCTTCACAGCAAACACAAGATACCCTAGGACTGAAAATCCAAAACCAACCTGAACACGGGGAAAGCTTTTTAGTGGTTTCTTCCCATGCCAAAGCAGACAACTTCCAAGGCTTTTTAAAAACATTTGGTTCTGCTGCGACATATTGGGCATATCTGTTGTTGGTGTTCAGTGCTCAGACTCTTCTGAAGGCTCCAAAGTTTGCAAATCAAGGTTTAGAGCGAAGCCCAAGAAAAGCCAGTCCCTCACAAGATCTGAGCGTGGTTTGGGCTCAGCAAAGAGCAGCCTCTGGGTACACCCCCAGCAAGCTGACATATTCCAAACTCTGCGAGCTCCATTTCCTTGCACAGATGGCAACCTTGCATGGAAGGTCCACAGCGAACTCTAAAACTGTCATTTCAACCAAAGCCTCATGTCGGCCCTGCCTTTCTTAGGCCAAAATCATGCCAGACTATCTGCAGGAGCTGGGGCAAGAGACTGGCTTTAGGAGAATGCAAACTGACTTCATTGGAACTACTGCCAAGCCAGGCTGATGGAAATAAGAGGAAAATCACTGTCCTCCAGCCTGAATTCCCAAAGGAAGCAGAGCCTTTGCACAGCCCTGGTTCCCACTTGCTCAGCCAAAAGAGAACAAAAACAAATAAGGAAGGCAGGGGGACATTATCCACAGAGTCTGAGCAATGCAGGTATCTACCTGGCCTTGCTCTGCTAAATCATCTCAAAATATAGGCTGGTTTCCTGGTTGTTGTTATTTTTTTTTTTTTTTGGGGGGGGGGGGGGGGGGGGGGGGAGAAGAAGAAAAAA
>VZTJ01001560.1:1323496-1334440 GCA_013397795.1 Orthonyx spaldingii | reverse complement strand
AAAAATTCCCTGGCTGTTTCCTTTGGCTCCTGCCTGTGCCCGGGGCTCGGTCCGCACGGCTGGGCAGGCGCTCACCGCAGCCGCGGCTGCAGCGCTCCCTGCACCGCCCTGCCCGCGGGGACAGCGCGGGGGCCGCGGGAAGGACAGACCCGGAGCGCCCTTGGAGGAGAGAGCTTGGAGCAGCTCACCGGGCCGCCGGCTGCGACACCAGGGCTGCCACTCTGGGGACACACCAGCCAGATCCACTCGATTTAAGGCAAAACACCAAGTGGCCTTCGATGGGCGATGGGGAGAGGCCGCATCCCCTCAAAGCCACCTCCCTCCCCCAAGCGCTCCATGGCTGCCTGCGCTCTGCAGTTCATCCATCCCAAACTGCACCGATCTCCTTCCAAACCCACCCACCGCTGTCCCCAGCGCCCCGGGAGCCAGCACAGGGGCCGCTGGCCGGAGGGGAGCCCCGAGGGTCGGGCAGGGGACAGGAGCAGGCAGGGGCAGCAGTGCAGGTGTAGGGTGGGACAGCCAGGGCGGCGCCCAGCAAGGCAGGGACAGGCAGGACAAGGACACAGGCGGGACAGGGACAGGGACAGGGCAGGGAGAGCAGAGACAGGCGTGAGGGATGCTGAGGGGGCAAACAGTGTCTCTGCCCCTGCATTTCGGGCCGAGGACCGTGTCCGGGCCCGGCCGTGGGAGCGGAGCGGCAGAGCCCCCGCTGTGCCCGGCCCGCCGAGGGCAGGGAGGGCTGCCCGCAGCCCCCGGGCACCGCGGGGACGAGAGAACTCCCCGTGCCCACCCAGCGCTGCTGTTCCCCAGCTGCAAAGGGAGGAAAGCGGCTTCCCCGGGCCCGCCCCGAGCGCTGCCCGGAGCCGGGAGCGGGGGGCGCAGCCGCCGGACCCCCGAGGGTCCCCCCGGCCGGCGCCCCCTCACCCCGGCGCGGAGCTGAGGCAGAGACTCAAAAGAGCAATTTCACAATCGCCTATTAAAATGAGGCTGGGCGGAATTGCATTTCCCCGTCCCTTTAATCCAATAAGTCAGAACTTCTTAACTGATTAATTACAAAATTAATGAGTAAAATGGCAGCTTTTGGGTGAGGCGGAATGGTGGGGGATTGTATTTATTTTTTTTAATGTTGTGCTCTTTAAGAAGACTGATGGAAATAAAGTTACCTCAAAGCATCAGGGTGCTTTGATGCCTATAATAGCAATTTAGTTATTACATTAATAGATTTCCTCTTTATTTTTAACAAGGCATTGTTAAATATGGTCTTGTTTTGTCTGAAGGAGGAATATTGGAGTTTGCAGTTCCCATTATACGAATTCTCCCCGTGCAAAGAATTATTTCGCATTATTTCTCTGCCTTAGATCTCGGCGTTAATGTGAGATTATCTGCGCATTTCACGGGGGGAGCGGGACAGGCAAACCCCCGAACCCGAGCATCCCCCGGCGTCCCAGCACCCCTCCTGCAGCACCAGGGTTGTGTTTACACGCACATTTTGCGTCTGGAAACCGCAGCATCCAACTCAGCACAACCAACCCCCGAGATGAACCCCGCTACCCAGAATCCCAAACAGACAGGGCTGATGGTTTGAGCCAGCACCAAAGCAGCGCTTCAACGCACACAAAATGTACATTTCCCCCCCCGGCCCCCCCTCTAAAACTCCGCTGGAGAAAATACGGAGGTGACGCTGCAGCAGCAGAGATGCAGGAGTTTTACTCTGTCGTAATCAACTGCGAGGTGCCTTCCTCTCGCCCAGCGATTGCCACGCTTGTCACAGAGGAAGGCGAGGCAGAGATGTCTGCGGGGTGGCAGCCGCAGGTACCTGCGCCGGCTTTTCCCCACCGCGGCCCCAGCTCAGGATGCTGCGGCTCCGGGGCTGCGGCAGCGGCTCGGGGCAGTGCCGGGAGCCGCTGCCGGGCTGCTCACACGAGCTCGACGTGTTTGGGAAGCTCTCTTGGATCAAACAGGCTCCTACCTCCATTAGGTGCTCGTGTTTTTAGGGCAGATGTTTAAGGGGAGGTGAAACCTGAGGTGGATGGGGGATCTTTTTTTCCTTCTCTAAGCTCTTCTGCTATTTAAAGCAAGGGGAAAGGGGGAAGTCAGGGATGCTCAGTAAAGCACTGACGGGTTTTGTCCCCTCAGCAGTTGACTGGAGAGTGGCATCAGGCACAGGGAGGTGCCTGTTCCCTTTACTGGGACCTTTGCTGGGATGGGCTGATTCGGTGAGCGAGGGGGAAAACCCACGATGCCAATCCTGTTTTCTCCCCATTCCTTAGGGTAAAACAATCTCCCCAAAGCCCTCATGGCCAGGACCACATTCCTAGGGATGGCTCAGAATAAACACATTTCCTAAGAGCAAAAAAGCCAATCAGAAATTTGGTGTGTTTTCTTTTTTTTCCTTTTTTCCTAGGAAAAAGCCCTTCCCATATCCTGCCTGGGGGCACTCCCTAATGTCAGGCTGCTCTCCCAAACACTGAGTATTGCAGATACCTGTGGGAAGGGGTCTGGGGATGGAGGGAGGGGGCACAGGGATGCTCCAGCCCCACTGAGTGGGGACCTCCAGCTCAGCCTTGGCTCAGCCCCGGCTCAGTCACAGCTCCCGAGTGGAGGAATGACCGAGCTGAAAGCGCTGCTCAACTTCTGCAGGGGAAACCGAGGGCACAGCACCAGAATTCACACACGAAATGGGGAGACCACACCTCTGAGGGCAAGGCATATCCTTGTGTCCGGACAGACGGACAGCAGCACAGCCAGCCCGGCTGGGAACCCACGGCAGCTGTAGGGGTTTTACAGATACATCCTGTGACATATCTCGGTGGAGTGGATGTGTCCTGCAGGCTCTGAGGGAGCCGTGCAGGCTGGGCTAACCCAGCTGGGGGGCACGCAGGGCGTTACAGCAGGAGCTCACACACAGCCTGGCCGTGCAGAGACATGAGCCACCCCACCAGAGATGTGTTAGAGAAATATATAAATAAACCCCGGGGCACTCAGCTCATCCATGAGGAAGGAGCTGCAAAGCTGCCCCAAGGCATGGGCAGCGTCACGGGCGTGGGAGAGGGGCTGTGGCTGTGCCCACCAGAGCCGTGGGGGAATCTGGTCCCGTTTTCCCCCTGCGAGGCAGATCCGTGCTTGGCTGTGGGGTGCCCTGAGCAATTGGTGGGGAGCAGGGCAGGGGTGCCGGGCCTGGGGAGTCAAAGGCTGTGCCAGGGCATGGGGGGAGCCCTGAGCACCCCCCTCCTGCACCTCCCCACCCTGAATGAACACCCAGCTGAGCTGTGGTGGAGGGGAAAGCGAAATCAGAGGGATGGGGATGGCGGGGAGGAAATTGTGGGAGTCCTTAATGGGGGGACAGCATCAGCCAGGGAGGTCTCCAGCCCTCACACCCTCTTTCCCAGCACTCAGGGCCCGTTCACAGCCAGACCCCACTCCCACGGCTCTCAGGGCAGGCAGAGCCCGCACCAGCTTTCCCAGAGCCACTTCCCAACATTTTGCAGAAACCCCGTTAAACAAGTGGCGAGCAGTATTTAAACACAGCGCTGTAATTATTAATTCCCCCCACATCCCCCCGTCAAACGCGAGGGTTTAATTGGCTCCGAGACGAGGGAGCCACAAGCAGCGTTATAAAATGAACTGACCCCGCGAAATGATGCAACATCTGGAGGCAGGGCAGGCGGGGAGGCAGGAGCAGCTCTGCCGAGCATCCGGAGGTGCCGCCCGCGCCGATGGGAAGGGCCCTACGGAGCTGCATCCCAGCCCCTGCCTCGGCAAGCCCGTGCTAAGAAAGAGAAGCCCCTCGGTGCTTACCTGCCCGCAGCGAGGCACGTCCCCTCAGCACCTGCAGAAGAAGAGCCCTCTCCTTTCAAACAGCCCCAAAAAATTTCCCCCAAGTCCACCCGGGTGATTATTTTTTTAGAGCTAATCAAGGAAATAAAGTTAAAGAGGAGGAGAGTTCCTCTTGTTTGGGGTCTGATTTGGGAGAAGGAGGGGGTGGGGGGAGTTAAAGAGACCAGTTGCTGCCCACTGCTTTGACCAGTGAGGGATTCAACCCTGATTACCATTTTGTTTTTGTCCAGATTTGCAAGTAGGGCCCCCTGCATTCAAATCATCGCCCTCCATCCTTATTGTAAAGGACAGGCCTTAGTGGGCCCCCTTTGGATTGTCCTCCATTAACAATCCCTTCTTTTGTGGAGGTGTTTCTTTTTCTATTCACACACATCGCTGATGGTACTTCAGGCCCAGCTCTTAAAGAAACTGTTTGCAAAATTATACCTTTCCACACACTACTCCACAAGGAAGCGGGGAACTGTAGTTAGGAAAACATTATTGAGGATTGTAATTTAATTAAAAATGCTAAAGCTGGCGAAGGGGAAGGGAGAGAGGTAAAAAGAGCATAAGGGTGCAAAAGCAGGAACCAGGTTTATTTTCTGTTCGGGCTCTGCAGTCCCTGCACAGGCAGGGCTGGGGGTGTGGGGCAGGGCTCACACTCCTGCCCGTGCACACCAGAGTGTGTCAGCCTGCACAGGGCTGCCCACGGCTCCGGGGCCAGGCACAGATGAGGCAGCCAGACACCCTTAAGCAAACAATGTTTTCAAAATGTGAATGCGAGCTCGGACATGCGTGGACAGAGCCCCAGGGGCACGGCTGTGCAGCAGCTGCCGGGGGCTCGGGGCAAAGCCCTCGCCTGGGGTAGCTCTGGGGGGGCTGCACATCGCACCCGGTCAGCCTCCTGCTGAAAACCTCTGGCTTTAGGAGTTTAGGCTGAAGGCAAGCTGGAGGAGCTGCATCCTGCTCAGCATCCTCACTCTCAGAAAGGCTCAGAAGCACGTCTGCAGCGAGGACGCCCTTCCTTTGGTTATTGTTGTTATCCCCGCCGCCAACAGATCTGTAAATGTTCAAAGAACAACACGACTTTAAAAAAAAAAAAATCATAATAATTCAGCTGGCGAAGCAGGGCAGAGCCTGACCCGCGGCTCCATGGATGAGTGCTTCGCTGGGACCCCTGCTGAGCCAATGTGGACCTTCAACATCAACTCAGAAATTGGTGTGATTTGCCTGGGAAACCAGCAGTCATAGAGCAACTGGCCTTGACAAGATGAAGAGGAAATGTATAGAAGACGTTTAATGGGTCGCAAGAGGAGGAGGGGGGAGAAACTCAGCCTGGAGTGCTGCATTTTATGTGTCTGGAGGGGCCCTTCTGCAGGAAGGGAAGAAGCAGGGCTGGGGAGAGGAGACTTTTTCAGGTTGGGCTTCATTTCCCAGCCATCAGGAGCCATCCGGGAACGCTCTGCCCTGCTAAAGGTTATTTCCCTGTCCCTGGCTGGGACTCAGGCCCGGGCTGGGCTTCCAATAAACCCGGTGATTTCTTTAATGTCAGTGAATAGCTGAAGGCAGCCCGGCTGGCCAGGCTTTGTACATAGACGCACTGGGCTTGGATTATGCACGCCTAATCGCCTAATTTTCTTCGAGTGATCTGGATGCCGTACTCTTGGGCTGTGGAACATTTTATAAATAGCTGTGCTTGGAGTTAATATGATTTACTGGAGAAAGACCAGTTAAGCAATTCCCCACCTAAGTAGAGCAGTAATGAACAGGCTCTGGAGAAGATGCCTTCCCCACCGGCTCCAAGAGGGGGTGGGCAGGGAAGCGGGGATGCAGAGAGGTGATGTTTATTTGTGTGCGTGCACAGAGTGTCATTGATTTTTAATTGTATTAAAAGAATTGCAGTAGCCACAGGCTGCCTCTAGGACTGGACTTTTCCCTCAAATACGTGCAGTGAAGCTGTGGCCTCCCCCTCCTGCTAATGCTTGTACTGCTGCAAAATCCCACTGCGGGAGCGAGCGGGGCTGGCAGAGCCCTGCCCCACTGCACATCCCCTTCCCCTTCCCCTTCCTCTTCCTCTTCCCTTTTCCTCATCCCTTTCCCCTTCCCTTTCAGAAGCCAAACCAAACCAGGAGGTCCCTGTGCTTCCCCATTCTGAGGAAACTCCATTGTCGGGGGTACCAGCAGAGCCAGGCTGAGCCCTGAGGGACAGGAGCACCCCTTGGCCTGTCCCCGCCACCACGGAGGGGACAGCGGCTCCAGCCTTGGTCAGGACAGTCAGCACTGCCTGGAAACCCAGAGAAGCCTCTGCTGAGCACAGTGACCCCCTGCCACCACCACTGAAGCCCTGAATCAAAACCGCCAGGCTTGCAGTGAGAACCCCAGTAGGGTCTCATGTAGGGATCTCTCTCCTCCACATTCCTGGGAAAAATGCAGCCTGGGACAACGTCCTGGAGCTTGGGAGAGCATTGCTGGCATCAGGGGGGCTCCTTGGGGAAGAAGGGGGCAATCAGAGAGTTGAGATGATGAAAAAAACACTTTTCTGTTAGGAAACGCAAAGAGGAGAAATACTCAAGCCTCAAACCTTGGTGTGGGGAAAGTGTCCAAGGCTGGCCCTGGCTCTGTGCAGCAACCAGCAGAGGCTGGAGATGGGAATAAAGTGCCCAGGCCTGAGTTCCCCAGCCCAGGCTGGCAGGGGCAGGGCAGGGGCAACATTTCAAGGGGGGAGATGGTGGCTCATCGGTCACATCCTGTCTGAGAGGCAGGAGACACCTCCCTCACGGTGGGGCAGGAGAGGGTCCCCCATCCCCGCTAGGACAAACCCCCCACCCCAGCTGTGCCCCCTCAGCAGGGGAGGAGCTGTGCACCCCCTCAAACAGCTCAGGGGTGACCCCAGGCACGGGGGAGCCCCCCCAGGCCAGGGGATGTCAGACCCCACTCCCAACCCCACACAATAACCAGGACCCCCCCGTGCCTCCGGCACCTCCCCGCCCTCGGTTGTGCCTTCTAGAGGTGACCAGGAAAAATTAGGCTGGAAACTGTCCTGGTGATTGATCCAACCAAATAAACATCTCTAGGGGAGGGGGGGAAGGAAGAAAAAAGCCTTTCTGCAGCGAGGAGCCTGAGAGGGGAAGCAGGTAATTAGCTATGTGATGGAGCAATCCTCTCCTGCCGAGGAAATTCTTGACACCAGAATTCTGCCCTGAGAGACCAAGTGTGACCCAAGTGAGGATTTTTTTTTTTTTTCTCCCCCTTCCCCTTTTTAAAATTAAGATCATTATATGTTTTTTTAAATGTCAAGCCCAGGAAGAAGTGGCGGGGGTGGGGGTTGGGGAGCTGCGGGCATTCTTCACTTCAGAAGCTTGAATGTTTCAAAGTTGCTGCTGTGCTGTTAGCTGACGGCTATTGTGTGTGTTTAAGGCTGGGGGGGCCTGGGGAGGGGGCTCGGACCCCCCGTTGGTGTGGATTTGCTGTCCAAAGACCGTTAGAAAGAGGCAAGAATGAATGAGATTGAATGGAATTGTAATGCACAAGGCCCTCCTCCTTTCTCAAGGAGCTGGGAGGCCAGGAAAGCGAGTCGTGGGGAGAGCAGGCAGCTTTCCTCCACATAGGAAGAGGCTTTGCAAATCAGCAAATTGTGTATTTCTAGGGGAAGAGGGGAAGGAGGGGGGTTATTTATTTTTTTTTTATTACAGATCTGGAAAAAAAAAATAAAAAAAGCCCTGCAGCAGCTAAGAAGACCAAAAGGAGACAGAGAGAGAAAAGAGGGAGAGGAGACTTGATAGAAAAATCTGATTCCCAAACCTCTTGTAAGTGTAATTACTTTCTAAGAAAATGAATTGCTTTCTAAGAAAGATAAAAGAAAATGTAGAAGAATGTCTGAAATGATATCAGGGACCAAACTCTGTTGATGCTTTTCCTACACAGAGAGATTTCTGGGGCAGGAACCAGAGGCCTAGAACCTGCGAAACCTTTGTCTGAGATTTGAAAGAGATCTGGGCTTCATTTTGAAGAGATTTTGCTTTCTCCTGCAGGCTGTGGGTCAGCTCCGAGGCGCTGCTCGGGCTGGCGGCGGGGCAGCGGCCGCTCAGCGCCGCTCCGGTGCCTGGGCCGCGTCCCGCTGGCCACAGACAGACAAAGACGGGTTATTTTCGACTTATTCGGCAGAAATGAGGAGGGGGATGAGGTTTTGGGGTGTTTTTTAGCGCTCTGCAGTGTGTGTGTGTGTGTGAGAGCACGTGTGCGGTGTCTGTGTGTGTGTGAGTGTCACGTTGTCCAGGACAGGGCCGAGCGCACGTTTTCCATGGTTTGTTGTGCCGCACTTGATTCAGGGTTCAATCTTGTATATTTTTCTAATGTGGTCATCTAGGCACGGTGGAGCAGGGGCTTGGAAATGGAAGGAAAGTGGAGGCATGTTGCTTGTCTCTGGGATTTCTTTGTTCGGGGAACAGTAGGTGGTAGGTTTAAAAAGGCAGAGAGCGACAGAGGAGGAGAAGAAGAAGAAAGAAATGAAAAAAGGGGGGAAAAAATGGCCCTTTGCGAATCATCTGACTATTTTCTTCTGGGATGGAGAAATGCTGCATTAGAGATTAAGGAAGGGCTGTGCTTAAGACAAAATGTCTCACTGGAAGTGTTGGTAAAATAGCAGCCGAATCCAGCCTGCCTTTAAAGCCTGCGCTCGGGAAAAGGCTGCAGGGCCGCAGGAGCGGGGGATGAGCTGGTGAGGGCATTTAATGGCAAACTTTAGGGGGGCTGAACCGATGGCGGATTTGTTTTAGGGGAGAAATAAACCCTGCTGCCAGCCTGGCGAGCAGCAGCGCTGCCCCCCCTCCGTGTGACACCGCTCGGTCACCACCGCGGGGCTCCGCATTGACAGCAGGCTCCAAATACCCCAACCCCGCTCCGCCGGAGGAGGGGAGAGCAACATCAGCCCCTCGGGTTTTCGGGGAGGATGCCGGGGGAACAGGGGCAGGTGCGGGAGCGAGCGCTGGGGGACAGACAGACCGACAGAGCCAGCTCGCCGCAGGGCCCTCCGGCCGGGTGCGGACCTGTCGGGAAGGGCACGGAGGGAAACGCCGCCTCATTTTGGGAGAGAAACAACCCGGGGCTGTCCCGCGTGTCCCCCCAGGGCTGACCCGGGCGCCCGCGGCTGCGGCTCCGCGCCTTCAACACCATGGACAGCGAAGCGGGGCCGGGCCGGGCCGGGGCAGGACGGGGACCGGGGACCGGGGACCGGGGGCAGAGGGCAGGGGCCGGTGACAGAGGGACCGAGGAGCTCGGGGAGGCCGGGCCCGGGCCGGACGGGAGGCCAGGGGCCGGGGTTGGGCAGGGACGAGGCTGTCCCACCACCCCCCGCACCCCGAGCATCCCCAGAGCCCCTCCGCATCCCTGGTCCCCAGCTCGGAGCGGCACCCTCGGGGCTGGGTGCGGGTGCCGGGTCCGAGCCTCCCCCGGGGACAGGCCCCGTGCAAGCGGTGAACCTGAGCGCTTTCCTCCGCGTTAATTTGTTTAGGTTGTTTTCTTTTAAATCGATAAAAGATTGAGAGCCTCGGTCTGGCGGAGTAAATAGGTCAATATGGAACAGGCTCTAAATAAGCAGATTTTTTATTTATTTTTTTTATTTATTTTTTTTTAAGTTTCAGAAGATGAAAAGCAAAGGGAAAATTCCCTTTGCTGTGTAATGTCAAACGCTGATTGTCCCTGGTTTGTGCTTGTCATGAACCTCAGCATTATAAAAAAGGAAGAGGAAAAGGCACTCAAACAGGGACGGGGGCTCTCAGTGCTGTGGCTGCTTTGTAAACATGGCTCTCGAGTTTGGGAGGCGATATTTCACCTCCCTGCCGGGTATTTCAGTAGCCAAACGGGGCCCACCAGTTTTTTACGAGCTACTATTTGGAGGCAGTTTCCCCTTTGGAGCCTGGCCTGGCCTGGCCCGGCCATCAGAGAGGGAGACCACGGCCTCAAAAGAATTGTTTTGCTCCAGCGGGGAAGGGAAGAGATCCCTCTTCCAGCAGTTGTTGCCCAGCTGTCCTGGAAATCTTCACACTGCTGAGGTGGGGAGAGACTTCCAGCACTGGAGCAAGACACCTTCCATCAAAATAATTGTATCCTGCCTTCCCCCACCTTACCCCCTTCCTAGCATGAAGAAAAATACCACACTGCATGGAAATAAATCCTCGCCTGAAAGCTCTGCCAGCGAACACGCACAGCACTGCTGGCCATAAAAGTTACTCCAGGCAGGGAATAAGGGCGTGTAGAAAGCCACAGACCTGCACCTCCTGTCACAAAAATGAGTGTGAGTGTGCCTGTACACAGGTTTTTTTGGGGGGTGTGTGTGTTTGGAACGTGAGGGATGGATAATTATCACTGAGGAATTGGCGTGCGTACCAAAAAATTAAACACATGCAAGGCTCCTAAGCGAGACCTCTCCCAACTGGACATAGCCTGCCTGTTATTGAACATGATTTCTCTTCCCACAGATTAAATTTGGTGACCTGAGATAAATAAATAAATAAATCTCAGAGCCTATTCCCATTGTAGCAGCCGCCCTGTGATGAGGTCTGTAAGTTTAACCAACAAGAGCTGCAGCAAACCCATCTCTGCTTCCCAGCTCACAAAATGGATGTGGTGGAAGGATGTAGTGAGGCACCACCTAAACTGCAAGTGCAGGATGCCTGAGAGGGACGGGGAGAGACGCCTGGATGCCACGGCACAGGTTAGAGCAGGTTGAGGGCAGCAAATCTGTACGTGTTTTCGGCGTTTTCCAGGGTGGAAGTCTTAGCTTAAAGGAAAAAAAAAAATACTGTCTCAGTTTGTCACTTGGAAGTCAAACCCATTTCCTTCCAGGCCCTTGCTCCTGTGAATCCGAGCTCATGCAACGTTAAGAAAAATCCAGCATTAAACCCCAAAATATAAAATTCATATTGTATATTTAAAGGGAGCCTCTTACTTTATATAACTCAGGACACATTGTCTCTTCTCGGAGAGAACGGGGGTGAAATCCTACACATTACTTTAAAAAAAAAAAAAAAAAAAAAAAAAAAAACCAAACAACGTTTTAAAATTACATCCATGACAGCTATAAAAAAAATTATCGCTGATGTCTTTTTGAGCTTGGAAATATAACTGTAG